>JABCKW010000429.1:0-72350 GCA_014824385.1 Fusarium cyanostomum
GAGAAATATAGTAGAAAAGCAATATAGCAGTAGATAATATTATTTATAGTTTTGCAAATATACCTTTACATGCACCCTTGCCGAGCTGAACCAGAGTGCTCTTCGTCCTCATATAAGCCTGGATACCCTCATGACCATTTTCCAAGCCAATACCGCTCATCTTCCAGCCGCCGACAGGCATCTCAGCAGGCGACTCGCCCCAAGTGTTGATCCAGGTGATGCCAGCGTCAAGCTTCTGGACAACCTCCTGAGCCAATCCCACGTCGGAAGATACTACACCAGCCGCCAGACCCATGGGTGTGTCATTGGCGCGGCGGACGAGCTCTGGCAGCCACTCATCACGAGAGCGCCCCTGGGTCTTGTAGGGTAGGATGCACATTACAGGGCCAAAAATCTCTTCACGGGCAACACGCATCTCGTCGGTGCAGTTGGTGAAGATAACGGGAGGTACCCAGAAACCATTCGACGTCGGTAGCGTCTTCTGAGCATCCTTGGATCCGTCGTACAGTACCTTTGCCCTGTCGACAGAACGGCCGTGTTCAATGTACATTTTGACCTTCTCTTGTTGGGCAGCACTGACCATGGGGCCAAAGTTGGTCTTTTCGTCTCGTGGAAGACCCATACGGATTCCGTCACGGGATCGCTGGATAAGGGCTTCCTCCACACGGCTCAAGAGGGTATCAGGCACGAAGACTCGGGTACCGTTGGTGCACACTTGACCAGTGGAGAAGAAGTTGGCGACCATGGCAGTATCGGCAGCCTCGTCGACGTCGGCGTCGGGCAAGATCACCAGCGGGCTCTTGCCGCCAAGCTCCATGGTGATGCCCTTCATGTCGTTGGCAGCCTGACCTGCAACCTTACTACCAGTGCTGACCTGGCCGGTAAAGCTCACCTTGGCGATTCCACCATGGGCTACGAGGGGAGCTCCAACGGCGGGGCCGTCACCATAGACAACGTTGAAAACGCCGGGTGGCACACCTGCCTCGATGTAAATCTGAGCGAGCGTGTTGGCGTGAAGAGGAGTGATCTCGCTAGGCTTGTAGACCATGCAGTTGCCCGCAGCGAGACATGGCGCAGACTTCCACAGAGCAATCTGAATGGGGTAATTCCAAGCGCCGATGCCAGCGCAAACGCCGAGGGGCTCATGGCTCGTGAGGACAAATGCGTCGGGACGGAGGCGTGTGTTCCGGCCGGGAAAGCTGCCAGCAGCTAGATGTGCGTAGTATTCGAGAACGTCGGCGCCAGTGACGACATCAACAGTGGATGTCTCTACCCACGGCTTGCCAGTGTCAAGTGTCTCGGTGAGGGCAAGTTCGTCGTTGCGCTCACGCAGGATCGCGGCCGCCTTGAGAAGGATGGCGGCGCGGCGCGGCGCAGGGGTTTGTGACCAGGCGGGGAAGGCAGTGTGTGCAGCCGCGATAGTCTCCTCGAGCTGATCGGGAGTTGTGGTGTAGATGGTCGCGAGAGGCTTCGCAGAACTAGGATCGACCGAGGCGAAGGTGTTGGATCGAGACGAAGACTCCGGTTGGGGCCGGCCCGAGTGGAAGGTGTGAATCTCGGAGGAGAGGGTCATTGTGGTCAGGATGGGAGTGAAAGACAGAACCTGAAGAAGAAGAAAAGAAGAGGAGCAATGTAGTAGAGTCGAATCGTATGCTCGGGTGGTTGAGAGAATATGTTTCCTTTGGATTGGATACTGGCGAAGAAACATGTAAGAAGTAGACCGACTTCTTCCTTCACCAGCTCAGATGAGAGATGCCAATTGCCCCACTCGCGGATTGGCTGCCTTCCTCTAGCAGATTGGTACTGTACTTATGACGTGGGATGGTGGTCACTTACTGTGCTAGCCAATTGAGACACCGTGCGTAGCAATTAAGGGTAAAGCAAGGCAGAACTTTCTTGGGGAAAACTTCAAAAAAGGAAGACTTGAGGGTCCAATCAATGGGAATTTGCCATGAGCAACAAAGCGGCGGACAAGGAGCCTACGTAGTAGAAATATTAACACATAGCGGGACAACTATTAGAACTCTAATAGCGAGTTCTGTTGATAGAGACCCTGCCAAGCCGTCGAAGCGCAAAGAACGCGAATACTTGCTCAACGTCGGAGGGTACTCCAAGGAATTGGTCTATACCGTGCGACACTTTTTGGAGATTTCCCCAAGGCCGGGCCGAGGTGGAGGGCCTCGGCCCCAACTTTTGAAATTTCGGCCGGGAAACATCAGGCCATTATTCTATTAGCGAGAGCGATATATCCAAAAAAAAGAAAAGAACAATTGTCGCTGTTGGTCAAGCCAGGGGATTACGGCGCATCTTTCCCGTTGGTTTGCAGAAAAAGAATTTCAGTCCAGGGTTGGTTCAACTTGGTTGGGCAATGCCGAAGAACGCCAAAGCTCGAATTGCTGGCTTCTAAAGAGCTGCTAGTGGTTGATAGCGGGGTCACGAGTGGACCTGTTCACGTCATTGCTTGGAGCTCCCCACACCCACTACCGGTCTTCCAACTTCATGAGTGGTCGCTTCAAGAAAGCATTGTTTATCAGAAGAGCCGTTGCTCGGAAGAATCGACCTCCATGGCTCCAGTCAGCATCAAGGTTAGTAGATAGATGAATCTAACAATGCTACCTCTGACGCAACGTGGGAATAATGGACGGTTGCGGCGGAGAAGCAGCGAAAACAAATTCCAAGGGATACGCCGGTACGATAATGTTACCGCAGGGCCGGACAGATGAAAACCCGCGGCAATGATACAGCTCCATCTTCGATCTGACAGCTACCCCAAAACGCGCTTTACCTGATCAGTATGCTAAGCAGCATTCCATACTTGGCACCCTGCACGGCACATGGCAAATGGGTACAAGTGGAGAAAACCACCGCGTCCCGCAGAACGCAGAGTTGGGCGCAAATTCTCAAGAGCGAGAGAAAAAAACCTGTACTGATGAACCCATGGTGTCCCCTGGTCCCTGGAGCCAGTCCTTGGAAACGCCCCGCGATCAACCAATCTACTTGTCTCATTCAAGTTCGGTGTGATTGAAAGCCTGTGACAATCGTGCGCACCATCCTGCTGCGATTTGGGGTCATTTGATCGATGGTGACACCATGGAAGTCTGCCAATGCATCACGGATAACGGCGGGCTTACTCCGTGTCTTGAGCCTCGAGCTAACGGGCATCGGGTGCAGTCCACCGGCAAACACAAATCCGACCAGGGGGCCTGGTCTGCGTCACCGTTGCTATCGTCGCTGACATCCGACTATGTCCTTTAGCGACCTTCTACTGGCGAGGAAGTGTTGGAGTTTGCCGGCAAACCATGGCGACGCTGGATGACTATTCAAGCGGCGAAACGAATAACCAGCTGTTCGAAACCATGTCCTGGCTTTTCCGGTACTCTACCCACGCCGGATCCGTCCAGCGGAGCCCAATTTACTCCAGTTTTCACCGACTCCGCCGGGCCCGCCCCGCTCCGCCTCATCAACGGCCTCTGTCCTTCTGCTCTTGCAGACTGTAACTGAATTGGTCGCCGATGAAACAGACGGCAAGGTGCCTGTCAGCCCTCCGCGCGGCTACGGCGGCCACGGAGGTAAGACCGACGGACACCGCCGCCGAAGCCCGGTCATGTTACCATGGAAATACTTGACTCAACAGACGCGCAAAGAACAAGACTCAAGACTGGGTCATACCGCTAATTACAGCCTGGCGGTGATGAATGCATTACGTTTGGGTTGTCCTGTTTATCGAGGTTGAGACATTGCTGAGTTTCGACGCCAGCCTCCCTTTCCTGACGTTTAAGCTGCTACCGTTGCTCAACACATGAACTCGGAGTAATAAACAACAACAATTCCAGGCATCACCTTGATTATCTGATGACCGTAGTTCCCTTTGATCTTCTACTTCTTCTCCTCGGCGGTACCGAAAATGCCTGAAGTCGGTCAGGAACTTATTGGGCCTTCCGCCCCTGCCAGCAGCCCCACTCTTCTTATCTTCTTACTATTGTCCGGCAAGGTTTTGTTCTGCCTGTCGCCGCCGCCCGTCTTGGTGTTTTGCTCCACCCGCCATCATGACTAGCGCTCGTAGCACCAGCCTTGCTCACCTTGGTAGGCTTCTGCCAATCAGGTAACTAGCGTCTGCTTTTACAGTTACTTGTCCTCGCCGAAAAGGTACCTGCAAAAATCGTTCAACACCAGGTATCATGACCGCATTAACACTGTATAGCGTGCTCAAAGACCTTGACGCCCGCTTTCATGTTCCGGAACCCCCCACCTTGAGCTGAAGGCTGTTGCTTTCAAAAGATCTTGATCTCCTCGTCTCTCGAGCTTCAAGGTCTTTCTGTCCTGTGTCTCAATCCCTCCTCATCCTCAATTCCTTGGGTTCGCATACTTGACCCTCACAGTTCTACCAGCTTCAACGTTTTCGTCCCGACCGAAGCGCCTCTTCCACTGGACCTAAGCTTTACGAGCTTTTGCTTCAATCTTACCACACTCTACCCTTCTCTCGTTTTAACATGACGACCCAGGCTCTTCCCGCTTCCGCCAGCTCCACCTACGACTACATCATCGTCGGAGGCGGCACGGCGGGTTGCGTGCTGGCTTCTCGCCTCTCCGCCTACCTCCCCGAGCGCAATGTCCTGATGATCGAGGCTGGCCCCTCCGACTTCAACCTCAACAACGTCCTCAACCTCCGAGAATGGCTCAGCCTTCTCGGCGGTGACCTCGATTACGACTATGGCACAACTGAGCAGCCCAATGGCAACAGCCACATCCGGCACTCGCGCGCCAAGGTTCTCGGCGGCTGCTCATCTCACAATACCCTCATCTCCTTCCGTCCCTTCCGACATGACATGGACCGCTGGGTTGCTCAGGGTTGCAAGGGTTGGGACTTTGACAACGTCATGCGCCATGTCGACAACCTCCGCAACCAGCTGAACCCCGTTCATCCTCGTCACCGCAACCAGCTCACCAAGGACTGGATCAAGGCCTGCTCCGAGGCCATGGGCATCCCCATCATCCACGACTTCAATCACGAAATCTCCGAGAAGGGCCAATTGACCCAGGGCACTGGCTTCTTCTCCGTCTCCTACAACCCCGACACCGGTCGTCGCAGCAGTGCTTCGGTCGCATACATCCACCCTATCCTTCGAGGTGACGAGCGACGACCCAACCTGACAGTCCTTACCGAGGCCCATGTCTCCAAGCTTTTCGTCGAGAACGATGTCGCTACCGGCATTGCTGTTACCCTTAAGTCTGGCGAGAAGCATGTCCTCCGCGCGCGCAAGGAGACTATCCTAGCCGCTGGTGCTGTTGACACTCCTCGCCTTCTTCTCCACTCTGGTATCGGCCCCAAGGCTCAGCTGGAGGGCCTTGGCATCCCCGTTGTCAAGGACATTCCCGGAGTCGGCGAGAATCTCCTCGACCACCCTGAGACTATCATCATGTGGGAGCTTAACAAACCTGTCCCGGCCAATCAGACCACTATGGACTCTGACGCCGGTATCTTCCTCCGGCGCGAGCCCACCAATGCTGCCGGTAACGACGGCGATGCTGCCGACATCATGATGCACTGCTACCAGATCCCCTTCACTCTCAACACCGAACGACTGGGATACCCCGTGGTCAAGGACGGCTACGCCTTCTGCATGACCCCTAACATTCCTCGTCCACGCTCCCGTGGTCGCATCTACCTGACTTCGGCTGACCCTAGCGTCAAGCCCGCCCTCGACTTCCGCTACTTTACCGACCCTGAGGGCTACGATGCCGCTACTCTGGTCCACGGTATCAAGGCTGCTCGCGCGATTGCCCAGCAGAGCCCATTCAAGGACTGGCTCAAGCAAGAGGTTGCCCCTGGTCCTAAGGCCCAGACTGATGAGGAGATTAGCGAGTATGCTCGTCGCGTCGCTCACACCGTCTATCATCCTGCGGGCACCACCAAGATGGGTGATATTGAGCGTGATGAGATGGCTGTCGTTGACCCCGAGCTTAAGGTTCGTGGTATCGGAAAGCTGCGCATTGTCGACGCCGGTATCTTCCCTGAGATGACCACCATCAACCCTATGGTGACCGTGCTCGCTATTGGAGAGCGGGCCGCCGAGCTTATTGCTGCGGAGGAGGGCTGGAAGCCCAAGCACTCTCGGCTATAAATGATCGAAGGGTAATAGGTTTGATGCCTGTTTAGGCTGCTTGGAGCAAGGGCGCAAGTGCTACCGGATGTTTGTATGATTAAATGACTAGCGCATGGCTTCGCGTCAGAAAAGAGCCATGAAGAGTAGGTTACGGTGCAGGGTTGCCGTTAGAAAAGCATACCTAGTTACAGCGGATAGTTTGTTGGATAAATCCCCAATCCATTGAGAAGCGTTTCTCGGGAGACTTTGACCCGATCCCCGAAGCAGCAGTGGTAATTTGCCGCGTTCTCAGTGGCTCGCGTACCACATTTGCCCGACGCAACCATTGGCCTGAGCTCTTGGCCACAGTCAGATCAGGCTTAGACATGGGAACAGCGGGCCGACAAATGTCGTCCAACAGAGCCGGTCCTGATAACTCGATCTCGTCCTCAGAGAGATTGGTGATTATTGTGGCAACATCGAACAGAGAACTTTTCGATACAGAAACTGAAGATAGCCGACGCTTTTTAATGAATCGGGATTTGCGGGGCCCTTGCCCAACACATCGATTTGGGACGGGCCATGGAGATCGACAGGTAATCGGAGATAAGGGAATGAACTCCTGAAGCTGTTTCCCTGAACCTTGTAAGTTACGGAGTACATAGCGTGCCATTCATCGAGTTCGTGAGAGATGGTCGAATAAGGGAACGGTCCGGAGACGAATGGCTCGACTTCTCCGGTTATTGTTCGGAAGCATTGGGGTCGTGGGCCGCAGAGCCGTGCATCCACCAGTCCTGGAACAGGGAGGATGTGGGGGTCTGCCGGGATTTTCGGGGCGGAGCGTCGTGGACCGAGTGGATGGGTTGACGGATGTCAGGGCCGAAACGTGCTTCGAGGCCCACTCATCCCGCCGTCGCGCCGTTTGTTCAAGGTCCATCGACATGGGGTCTCTCTGCTCTTCCACGAGGGCAGAGATAAAGAAATGGCGGAGACGACGGGTGAGATGGCCTTCTCAGAGCTTCGGTCCGCCCAGCCGTCTGCTTGAGGAGGTCTTTATTAGATGGGGCGAGGCATGTTGGGGTGCGCTTTATAGAAGGAACCTCTGCAAACCGATCAGGGACATCCGTGGGCTTCGCTCCTTGATCTTCGATTCTTGGTCCATGGCTTGAATTGATATAGTTCAGTATCCACATGGCTGCGCTACCGAGGCTGCGCGCTTTTTATATCGTCTTTCTGTTCTTGAACCGTTAACAAAGTACAGGCAAAATTTCTGCGACCAACATCTGAATGACAAGTCTGTTGGCTGTACATCCGACAGCACCACTCTGAGCAAGATCTTTCAACTTCAGGAGGACCAGCATTGGCGTCACAAGCCATGGCTACGCCATCAGTTGACCTGCCTCCACCGTCAGATGAGGAGGTTGCAGTGCCCATGCTCGACCATGCTCAAGGGTTAGCGTCGGCGATTAGTGTAGCGGCAGCGGCGGCCGTGGCAGGACACCAAGTTATGGGAGGTAGTCTGGTACGGAGTATTGAGGGAAACGCCTGCGGAAAATCAGGCGACGTCGATGATCATGGTGGCAGCAGCAGGGAAATGGAAGACGACGAGGAGGAACAAGAAGAGGAAAAGAAGAGATATGCCCGAGAAGCAAACCAGCAAAAGAGCCTAAGGGAAGCCCAAGAAAAATGGGACGCAGCAACGGCAGCAAGTGCAGATGCAGATGCGACCTCGGGAGCGGAACCAGAAGATAGAGCAGGAGGGCCTGAAGGGGTGCTCCTACCGCCTAGAAAAGGCACGGATTTAGCAGGTCAACAGGCCAGAGCTGCGCTTTCCCACTCCCGCCTAGGTCGTCCAAGCCCCTCCAGCTCAGGGTCCTCGTACCATTTCAACAACAACAATCTTAACAGCTACACACAAGGCGGCCGCATCACCAAGGCCCGACATCGCGCTTCTCTTTCAGCGTCAATTGCAGCGTCTCTTACAAGCGCCGCTGCTGTCGCGGACACCGCCAACTTAACCTACGAGGCCAAGATTGCCGCCACTTTAGCTGCAACGGCGGCGACGACCATGGTGGGGAGCCTACCAAGCGTGACAACAACGGCCACGGCCTCGGCCTCGGCCTCGCCAAAGACCAACGGCCTGTCGTATCTGTCGGCGAAACCCAAGACCACCGCATCTACTCCTACTGTTACCACCTCCTCTGCTGACAAGGAACCACCCGTGCTCTCGTTCTGGGGGCCCGAGCCTATTGCGCTGCCGTCGCGCTTTGCTCGCATCAAGCGCAACCTCATTCGCGGCCATGAGGCCGAACTCGAAGCCAGCTGGGCACGTCTCATTACTGCTCTCCGAAATGAAGTTAATCATATCGAGGATCTCGGCGCTCACTTGATCCCGTCAATTGAGTTCGCTGACATTGACGATGCCGCCCAAACCGCCCGCTTTGGCCACGATCTCAGGCGTTACGGTGTCGGAGTCATTCGCAAGGTCGTCCCGAGAGCCGATACTGACACTGCCGTCCGCGAGACGGTCAATTATCTCGACAGTAAACGCCACATAAAGGCACTCCAACATGACCCAGCCTGTTTCGATTTCTTCTGGACTCCAGCTCAGGTCCGCTCGCGAGCGCATCCCAATGTCCTTAGCGCCCAGCGCTTCATGATGGGTCTCTGGGAAACCAGTCCGGATGATCAGCTGGTCACTCGATTGCCCATTACCTATGTCGATCGTATACGAGTACACGGAAACGGGGAAACTCAGTCCAACGGCCTCAATGTGCCACCCCTCGAACCCCCACAGTCTGCTGACGATTGGATCCAAGCTTTGCAGTCCTCGGCGGGAATTATTGCTCAGGTCGATAATGGCTCTCTCGAGCGATGGGAGCCTGACGGTTATCAACATGCGGGGACCTACAACCACATCTTTCACGGCCGCTGGGAAGATCACGATCCGTGGGAGTGTACCAGTCGTACCTCCGTGACGACAGACCTTTACAACGGCTACGGTGCCTGCACCATTTTCCGCATGTTCCAGGGTATCTTGGCACTTTCTACTGTCGAACCTGGCATGGTTCGCTTGCTGCCTTCACCCAAGCTTGCAACGGCCTACTATTTGCTGCGTCCGTTTTTCACCACCAAGAATCCTCCTCCCGAAACCCGTAGCGGACCCGAGTGGGAAGCATATCTGGCTCCCGAAAACTGGAAACTACAACAAGACCCTGATTCAATCATCCACGGGGCTGTCCCAGGCCACGCCCAAAGAATCACTGAAATTTGGCACCCTCATTTACACTTGAGAGGCAGCATGATAACATTACCCACGTTGCAACCCGGCGATTACATATTCTGGCATCCCGATCTCCCATACTATCTCTCCAGCAATAACTACGGACTCAAGACGCCCAGTGGTAGCAACAGCGAAGTCAGCATGCTTGTGTACATCCCAGCAGCCCCACTAACACAAACGAATGCACTCTACCTCGCCCGGCAGAGGAAGGCGTTCCAAAGAGGTCACCCTGGCCCAGATTTCGATTCCACTGGAAGGGGGATAGTTGAGGAAGACTCCGAGACGCGACCAGGCGAAAAAGAAATTGCTGAAGTCGGCGGTCCGGCTTCCTTGCAGGCCATGGGTCTTGCGCCTTGGGAGGTTGCAGGTACTCGCTCCGGAACACCACCAAGCGACAAGGCCAAATCCAAAGACGATGAGGATGTGGACATGGACGTTGAGACCGGAAGCCTAACGAGTGCTTCGTCGATCTCGCGCGCCGAGGCAGAGGTTGTGCGCTTAGCCAACATCATCCTCTTCCCAGATCGGTCAATGATGGGATACTCAGTATAGACAACGGCCATGTCCTATATGGAGCATTTTTGGGGATAGTTATTTCTTTGGTTCTTACCCCGGCGTGGATGTGTCAGACATTCGTATCTTAGGCTTTATGGTTGCATTTACAAGCTCTATTGATCACATACGACCATACCCACTGGAAAATTCGGGATCCCGTCCGCTCTCCCATAGACAAGTCAGTGAGGGGCGGATTAGTAGTTGGGTCGGTGACGACCAGCGAATCCCCGCTGTTGTATGTTTTTGCCGTTTTATTAGAACTTTTTGCTGTTGATGCCGTTGCATCACCACCTGGTGTTTCGGAGTGCACAGTTCACAGAAGATACAGACGCGCAGTCGTCTTGTTGAATATATTCTATTTTCAATAGGCAAATTTGTACTCAACATACCCCAAAGATTCAGGCCCCAACGCCGTATGGTCTAACTCCGCATTTTTTTCTTTTCTATGCAATCACCGAGCAATCTCATGGAGAGAGATAACCTGCAATATCTGAAACCATAAAGACAGCTTCATCGCGCGAAACTTGCTTGCACGATCCGAACACGCCAATATCAAGCCGTGTACCGTGGATGGAGGCTTCAATATCTATAGCCATCTGTGAGCAGGAAATGTTAGCAATCACATTTCGTACGAAGATGAAAATCTGGGTCACCTACCGGAATATCTTCTTTGACAACGTTCTCTTGAAGACTCAATTGAAACAGGCGCGGCATTTGCTCTTCGCCAGTCTCGCCCATGACCTCAGCAGGCAGCACTTTGATCCAATCTCCAGTTGATTCGGGGTCGTCAGGAAGACTGAGGAAGTTCACAAAGGATGTTATCTGGACACCAGTCCATTGGGTAATCTCCCAAAGGCCAACATCTGCTCGTCCATCCGAGTCGATGAGATGGATGTCGCTCTGAATAGTTTCCGCGATAGCAACCAAGGAGCGGTCGGCGGGTGAGTCAACCTTGAGCGGAACGAGATTCAAGGTTGGGTAGGTTTGAGGGAGATCGTGGTCGAGTGTTCGGTTGGCAAGGTATATGCCAAATACGACGGGCTTGTTTGCTACGGAGCTCTTTTGGGTGGCAAGGACCTTGGCATATGCCGCGAGGAACAAGCACTGGATAGACACGCCAGATTGAGCTGCCAGTTTCCGGATGCTGTTGATATCGGGAATTGCGGACTTCTTCAGGTAGGAAACCCGCTCTCTGATGTTGACCTGAGTGTCATTACGTACCTTAACCGAAGGCGAGCTCTGTAAATATTTGGCCCAGAAGTCTTTTCGAGCGTTCCGTGCTGCGTCGGAACCAAGACAAGTTGCGAAGTTTCTCCATTGCAGAAGTCCCTTGTCGTTTTCGACGGCGGTACCGTCCAGTAACTCGGAGAGCCGCTGCAAGAGCGAAGGGAGACTGACACCATCGTAAAGGGCGTGATGGATCTTCAGACGGAGAAGCCAGGTCTGAGCGTCTTCTTGCTGCGCAATATGAGCGACGACCAAAGGCTGAAGAGGGCCGGTGTGTTCGTCGCGTGCTTCCGTCCCCAGTAGCGAAATCCGGTGATTCCTGAGAATGACCTGCAAGAATGGAAGCGTACGAGATTGTGTGGCAACGAAACACGTTCGAAGGAGAGGTGACTCAAAAACAAGGCCATCCCATGCCTTCTGGATTCCTTCCAGTCCAGATGGACTCTCGATTTGGCAGGGGAACTCAGGGAAGAAAACAGAGCCT
Organism: Fusarium cyanostomum; assembly: GCA_014824385.1. NCBI lineage: Eukaryota > Fungi > Ascomycota > Sordariomycetes > Hypocreales > Nectriaceae > Fusarium > Fusarium cyanostomum. The sequence continues at coordinate 11,633 of JABCKW010000429.1, forward strand.
TCTGCATTCTGCCACGTGCTCAACATGTAAACTTGCATTGGAAGAGCAGGCAGCACTTCAGCTTGATCTTTTGTAATGCCATATTCGCTGAGCAGCTTGTCCACGTTGACATCATTTGGCGGCACCCAGGTTTCAGAACTCGCAGGCGTCTGTGGGTTGTTTGTCGAGGAATCTTTCCCCATGTCGGCCATTTCAGAAATACTTGACGCTTTGATGAGGTCCTGAGGTCGGAGATTGATACCTCTCTTTCGAAGAAGAGTCGAAACCTTGATCGCACTGATTGAGTCAAGTCCGAGGTGGTATAAATTATCCGACAAATTGACGGAGGAGGTTGGGACATTAGAGACTTGGTGAAGAACCTCCCGAATCTCGGATGCAGTTTGGTCCCATTCCATAACTCCATTGGACGCATCATCAGCAGAAGAAGCAGCAGCATCGAGGTCTGTGTCGTCCTTCAGGGCGACTGGAGGCATTCCACAAACGGATACACCTCGTTCTTCAAAGGACAGAACATCTGATGCATTTGCCCTCATCAGGAATTCCATTACATTGTCGATCCTCTCCATTAGCGTTTCTGGGCTCTCAGTCAACCCGTACTGGGACTGGCAGGCAACTCTCCAGACCAGGCTGTCAGACACGGCCTCGGCTTCCACACAAATCGGATACTCAGTGGCTGATGACGCTTCGACTGATTGCAAAAGAATTTCGCCTTGTTCGCTCTCAGATATAGGCGATCTCTGGAGGATAAACAGAGTGTTGAACAGGCCTTGCCCGCTAGTGTTCGTAGCTAGCTGTGCTTTGCGGAGCGGGTAGTGTTGGAACTCTCGAATGTCGCTCATATTCTCCTCCAGGTACTGGAGAAACTCTGACGGCGAACCGTGCAAGATGCATCGAAGGGCCACTGTATTCATCGTGGGGAATACAAGGGTGTCAGCGCCATCAAAGTCGCGGCCAGACATGACGATGCCAAACGTCACATCGAGTTTTCTTGTCTGCCATGCTAAGGTAATGGCCCAGCAAGCTTGGCACAGCACTTGAAGACTGACAGACAGCTTCTTGCAGAATGAATTGACCTCTGCGAGTTTGATCTTTGACTTGAACTCCCGCCGTTGGAGATCGTTTGCTTTGACAGATTGCTCTGACCCTCGCTTGGCAATGATTGTAGGAGAAGCTCCCTCTAAGTACTGAGCCCAGAAGTCTTGGGCTTCGCGGCTCTCGGCCTTCGAGATACTGGTAAGGAATGATTCCATAGATGGGTGTGATACTTGTCTTCCTTCGTAAAGGGCTTGAAGATCTTGGAATAGTAGGCTCAGAGACCAGCCATCATAAAGAGCATGCGCCATTGAAAGGATAACATATCTTTGAGAGCCCAGCGTCGCCAGACTCAATTGAAACAGTTGTCGTTCACCTCGTCCCATCTTTGCCATTTCCTTTGCGCGCGAAGTGATGTGATGCATATCGTTGAGGTTCTCCATCGCCACAAGATCAATCTCAATGTCAAATGGCTTGGATACAACTTGGCAGTAAGTCATCTCTAGATGTTGGCTGTCAATCTCAATGAAGCCTGTTCTCAGGATCGGAGTATGGCGAACGAGTTCCTTCCAAGCCTCGAGAAGCTTATTGATGTCCACGTTCCCCAAAACCTCAAGGACATCGTGATTGAAATAAGACTCGTAATCAGACTGAATCATTCCGGCAATCATTGACTCTTGAAGATGGGTTGGCGGGAGGACAGACTCCACTCTATCCATGTTCCGACCAGATGTTTCCAGATATTGCCACAGTTTGCGCTTGATGCCCTGCAGGGAGCTTCCTTCACTATGATCTAGTGAGTTGGGAGAAGCAGCCTTGCTCAATTCAGTCATCATCTTGGCAATCGTCTGGCAGCGCATTATGCGTGATGGCGCCAGGCTGACATCTCTCTTCTTGAGTTTAGCTGAGAGTTTGATCACATCAATGCTGTCGAGGCCGATTTCCAGCATCGAGACCGTCCCGGAGACGTCTGAGGGGGCAACATCGGCCAGCAGCGCGATTTCTTCCCGAATTGCTCGAGCTTCTTGGGTCCATTTGAACTTGCTTTCGTCCGTGGGCGTCGCTGTCAAGTATTCTGCGTGGCCGCCATTGACAGACGATTGTCGAACATCAGGGATAGGCACTTCCCTTTCTGCCGATGCTTCCATCAGGTCAGCGTGTCGCTCGACTTCATCAAGCATCTCGGTCAACTTTGACGATATCGCTATGTGTCCTTGCGCAACAAGAGTAAGTCGGAGTTTGCCTGAGCGGGTGTACACAGCCTCGAGAGCAAGGGGATAATCGGGGCTAGCGAAACTGTCCACAAAATCCCAAGCGAGATCATGCTCTTGGGGTGATGTTTCGATTTGGTAGGTGAAGAGGTTGTCGAACAAAGCCTTTCCATTTGAACACCACTTCTGGATTTTCTTTAGAGGAACGTGCTGGAACTCGAGGACCGATGCATTGAACTCGTGACAGCGACAGATGAGGGATTTCCATGTCTCCTTAGAAACCACCTTGCGGTAGAAGGGGACCGTATTAAATAGCGGTCCGATGGTATATTCGACATCGACAAGGCCGATAGCTCTTCCGGACACAATGACACCCATGGTCGGTTGGTTCGGGACAAAATTATGCAGAACCGAGGTCCACAAAGCCATCACAACTGCTTGTAGTGTGACATTTTGAGACGAACGTATCGCCTCCAATCCAGTCGTGGATATTTCGCGCACAGAAGTGACGGCAGTTTTTGGTCTCTCCTCGCCCAGTTGAGAAGTCGACGCGAAAGACCAGTCTTGGAGATGCTCTTCCCAGAACTCTCTGCAATTGTCGTCATGTCTGATCAGGGGGCCGCGGCTGAGTGCTTCTAGGAATGGTGGGCCGCGGGATGTGTTCTTGCCAAAGTAGTTCGCAGCAAGTCGATCCATCATGAGATCGAAACTATTTCCATCGTAAAGAGCATGGAAAATGTGGATGACCAGCAGTCTGGATGTAGATGTTTCGACATAGGTGAGTAGCAATGGCAGAGTGATGACAGACTCGTTTTGCTGTATCCATTCCTTCTTTTCCTCTGCAAGAATTGCGCCAACGAGCTCATCCCTCTCAAGTGTCCGTTCTCGCCACAGCAAAGGCCGATTCTTCAAGGCTACCTGGACGAACCCGTCTGTGGTAGGAACGAAGACAGTCCTTAAGATAGCTTCTGACTGTGTCAAATCATCCCATGCCTCACGCAGTAGTTTTGCCGATGCGTTTTCATGAAGCTTCAGCTCGAAAGTATTGAAGTAAGCGCCATGCTGATCGCTGGTCATGGACCTAGAAATGATGCCCTGTTGCAAAGGCGAGCAAGGTGCAATGTACTCAATGTCTGCATGATTAACTCCGAGGCTACGGCAGACCATACCGCGATACCGATGGCCACATGCCTGGATGGACTGCTTCACTTCTCGAACAAGCTTCTTCTGCCGAGTGGAAACGCCCTTCGCTAGAGAGTTGGCGAGATCGCCAATAACGGGATACTTGAGCAGGACGGCAGGTGAAGCTGCTTTGAAACCACGAGATTTGAGGAGCGATGAGAGCCTCAGGGCGGTGATAGAGTCCACGCCGACATCAAAGATGCTTGTGGACGAAGACAGGTCGTCTCTCTTGGTGTTGCTAAACCCCGCGACAATCTCGACCAATTTGTCCATGGTCTGCTGAGCAGCTTGAGATGCAGGCGCTGTGGTAGCGTGAGACAGTTCCAAGAGCTTCTCGAGTGAAAGCTCGCTGAACAGTCTTCTAAGGTCCTTGATTTCAGCCTTATTGTTTGGAGAAAGCGGAATGTAAGACAGAGAGAAAATGTAGGTGGGCACCATGTATCCTGGAAGTTTTGCACGGCAAGCCTCCTTCGCCTGAGCACCTAAGCCCTCTTCATCTGGGAGGATCTCAAGCGATCCCTTGGTCAAGCGCTGGCCAACAACAAAAGAAACGAGAACGTCTTTCCCACTTGTTCCATGTTGGGTGACGATAGTAGCGGCGTCATGAATGTCAGGAACGCCAGTGCGGATAGCATGATTAATCTCGGCGATCTCGAGTCTCTGTCCGCGCAATTTGACTTGGTCGTCAGCTCGGCCGAGGAAGTCGAAGCAGCCATCGTGCAGCATGCGAACGAGGTCTCCAGTCCTATAGACTCTTTCACCAAACTCTGGAAGAGTAGGGAACCGTTCCTCTGTGAGCTCCGGCCGGTTCAGGTAGCCTTTGCCGACGAGCTTGCCCGACACGCACAGCTCGCCAACTCCACCGCGGAAAACCGGGGTGTTGGTGTTTTGTCGAAATACAAAAGACCCAACGTTGAGAAACTGCTTTCCGATATTGCTTGGGCGTCCATTGATGGGAACACGCTGAAACATGGTGACACCAATCGTTGCTTCAGTTGGCCCGTAGGCATTGTAAATAACCGCCTTCGGTCCCCAAACGTCCAAAATCTCCTGCTTGAGCTCTTCGCCTCCAGTGATGAAAACACCGCGGCAGAGGCTTGGAACCTCGTCTGGGTGTGTCAGCCGTGCGAGACTTGGTGTAAGATCGATGTGTGTGATGTCTAGTTGGTTAATAGTCGCGGTCAAGTCATCCAGAATGAGATCCTTGGGAGCAGCGACAACGGAAATACCCACAGACCAGCTCCAGTATTGCTCGAGAACTGAAACATCAAAGTGCAGAGCGGCGAATTGTAGCCATCGTGAATCGCGATCCCAGCGGCCTTTGAAGAGCTCCCGGAAGGCCATCATTGCTTGAACTGCATTGTCATGGGTAATCTCACAACCCTTTGGCGTTCCTGTGGTTCCGGATGTGTAAAGGCAGTAACAAGTATCTGATGGGGTGACAGTTGGTTGGAACTGTAGCTGATCATTGTTCATCGCATCCAAAGAATCTATGTCTACTTTGAGAACGGTAGATTTTACCACAAAATCGAGAGATTCCGGATTTTTCGTGAGAAGACAAGCAGCTTTGGAATCTTGAAGGATGAACTCTTTCCTTGCCATCGGTGCCGTGGGATCCAGCGCAACAAACGAGCAACCCGCTTTCAGGATTCCCAAGATGGAGAAGTACGCCTCGGGGCATTTGTCGAAATGGATAGCAATGATGCTACCGGGAGGGGCTTTGTCATTGAGCATGTTTGCCACCTTATTACCCATACAGTTGAGCTGACGGTAGCTCCATTGTTGCTTGATAGGGCCATCTCCATTGAACCCCGATACGAATTCAAGGGCGGTTTTGTTTGGTTGTGAGACCGCTCCTGCTTCGGCGAATTGGTGCAGCAGCTGTACGGGGGCTTCGAGGACTGGCGAGGCTGCTGGAAGCACGGAGTAGAGATTCAGTGACTCCAGCCATGTATCATCTTCGCTGCCAGCGACGTTGCAAGCGATGTGAATCAAAGAGGCATCAAACTGTTCTGCTAGAAGCTTCGCTTGCTCTTGCGGAAGTATGTCGTTGTAATAAGTAATGCATAGGCGAAGCTGATCGTTTTCTATCGGCTCAATCTCCAGAGAAACCGGATACTCGACCATCGCCTCATCGTTGACAAGCCTCCACGGCTTAGACGACGACTCAGTGCTGGGAATCTTTTGATAGGCGATTAAAGTGTCAAAAACAGGGCCAGCTGGGTGACCCAGCCATTTCTGGACTTGGCTGAGTGGTGAGAACTGATGCTTGTAGAGGTGTTGGTTGTACTCCATCATGTAATTGACCAACTCAGTATTGGACGACATATTGCTTGCCACGATCGGAACTGTGTTAAGGCAAGGAAACGCGGCATCCTTTGTCTCGTCTACAGTTCTCCCGGATAACGCAATACCGAAAACAACCGAGTTCTCGCCCAGGTAGGAGGCCAATACCCGGGTCCATGCCGCTTGGATGACAGCCTGGATCGTGATGTTTGAGGCCCGTGTCGCTTGTCTGAGTTTCGAAAATGGCAAAAGTGAGACGATGGTGTCAGCCAAGACACGTCTCTCGTCAACTCGCAGGGGCGTCATGATAGGGAACTTGTTCACAACGGTTTGATTGGCCTTGGCTTCCCAGAATTCCCGATCAGAGGTCTGGTCCTCCAATAGCTTACTGAGGATGGCGGACACGGCAGGCTCAATGCTCAATGCAGGAAGTGGCCCCTTGCCCTTCAGGAACTGAGAGAGATCATTCAGCATGAGGTGAAGCGAGGGCGCGTCATAAAGAGCGTGGTGGATGATGAGGTTCATGCTGGTTTGCTGAGAATCCTGTGCCAAAACCACGCTCCAAGGTGGCTGATGCAGCGAGGCTTGGACATTCTTGCTTATATCTGCCTTCAATCGCAAAAGGTTGACGGTGTCGGCTCCATCGAGGTCCAAAGTCTTGAGAGGTAGATTTGTCGACCTTGGCGCGTGTCTGATCATGGCGAACGAGCTATCGGGATGGTTGACAGACACGAACCCAGTTCTCAGCATGGGATGTCTCTCTTGAAGCAGCGTCCAGGCTTTCTCCAAGTTCTGAAGCGAAGTCTCTTCTGCAACAATGTAGCTCACTGCATTGAGGTAGTGATCTCCTCCAGACTGGACGAAAGATGCGAGCATAGCAGATTGAACGGGTGTGCAAGGCAGAACCGCTTCCACCTCGACCGTGTCGGGCAGGCGTTTAATGATGTCTGCAGAGACCTGACGCGAAAATTGGCCAAGGTCATACTTCTGCAGATACTCAGATTCCGTCCTAGTAGAATTCTCGAGGAGTTTGGCTGCTATCTTAGAGCAGCTCGGGCATTCAATCACGTCAGACGCCGAGATGGCGAATCCCTTCTTACGGAGGATTGAGGCCACTTGGACGGCATTGATACTATCCAGACCAAGTTGGAAGATGGTTGTGCGACGATGTATTTGGTGCTCAGACATGCCAGATAACGTTACCAGGACCTGTCGAACTTGTGTTTCCAGATCACTCCACTCTTCCTGGCTGTTGGAGGGGAGCACGGCGTTGTCGGCCTTCTCTTGTCGAGGTTTAAGCAGATCCAATACCGATAGGAGGGGCCCAGGTAGGGTCGTTCTATCCATTAATGTCGCATGTGGCGAAAGTAGAATGGCTCTAAGCATGAGCTTGAACACGTCGGCCATGGCAGTGGCGATCTCCTCGGTCACTATGCTCATGTCTCGATGAAGATTGATGACAAGAGAGTTCAAGCTCGGGCACGGGACAACCTCGCAAACCAGCGGGATGTCCATGTCTCCAGAGTCACCCTCAAGCATCCACACGTTCTTATCAATGTCTTGCAGTGGCTGCTGGAGCAGCAAGAGTGTATCAAAGAGGTGTTTGCCAGTACGCTGAACGGTTCGCTGAACGAGCCGCAGGGGAGTAAATTGGTAAGCGATCAACTCCGTGTTCAATTTCTGCATGTGCTTCACCAGGTCAAGATTACTGGAGTTTGCAGGAAAGTCGGCTCGGACAGGAATCGTGTTGAAGCAAGGTGCTACCAGCCTTTCCAGGCCTTCCACATTCAATGTTCGGCCGCTCACAACGTTTCCGAAGCAGACATCTAGACGGCGGTATACCATTGCAAGGACAGTAGCCCAGCTTGCTTGGCAAACTGAGAGCAGAGTCGTCCCGAGGTGGCGAAGATGAGCGTGAAGCTCATTGAGAGGGAGATCCAGAGATGTTGTGTGGGTGCTTTGATCCATTTCGCTCGTTGTCGGTTGGGTGAAGAGGATTGAAGGACGATAACCTTGGAAGTGTTGCAACCAGAACTGTTCCGTATCGCTGGGCAAAAGAGTAGACATCCTTAGGAAATCGCTGTAAGACGCTGGCGGCAAAAGTTCCATGCCACCTGCCAAAGCTTCGACTTCTTTCAAGAGTCGCTCCATCGCTACACCATCATAGAGAGCGTGATGGCAAATGAAGGATAAGAACTCGGAGCCCCGATATCGTAGTAGTGCGAGAGATACTGGAGGAGTCTTCGAATCAACCGGATCTGGAAGGGTCTTGAGATGCCCTTGAATGGCTCCATCAAAAGATAATTCGTTCACATCCAAAGTCATCCAAGGAATTTTCCAGCCTTCAAGGACTACCTGGGTAATTGCGCGTCGGGAGTCCGTCGTTGTTACAAAGCAAGTCCTGAGGATGTCGTGTCTTTCGACCATCGTTTCCCAGTAAGGCTTCATAAGCCGGGACTCTGTATTCAAGCGTAAGAGAACCTTGTTGTAGTAGCCTCTTTGGCCACGGGAAAGCATCGCTTCCTGAAGTGGTGTACAGGGCAATACTATTTTGACAACTTTAGTTTCCTTGGAAAAGGCTTCCTTCACCGTATTCACAAAGGCAGGGGGGAAGAATTCCTCAGAGCCATTTGCGGCAATTTGCTCCTGATGCTGAGAATTCTCGTCGAGGAAGCGCGCCAGTTGTGCAACAGTCGGATTACGCAAAATCTCGGAAACGGCAACTCTCGTTTTCAGCTTCAAGCTCAGGACGCGACCTAGATCAATTGCAGAGATTGAGTCCACGCCAAGCACGGTGAGAGGTGTCCATCGGCCGAACTCATCTCTGGACACCTTTGCAGATTGTACGATTGCTTCGGCAATTGATAGCTCCAGCTCATTCCAGTCCCCATCGTCTGAGGCCTCCAGAGAAGATTTTGAGGCTGCCTCAAGATACTCCTGGTCGAGGGCTTCGAAGCAGGCGCGAAGTTGACGCTTGTCTATCTTCCCACTAGAAGTGAGAGGAACGGAAGAGATAGGTATCGAGTATGAAGGGACCATATATGTAGGGAGTCGTGACTGCAGTTGTGCGATGAGGGACCGTTGAGTCTCAGCGTCAACCTCCAACACGCGAAACTCAGAAGATTCCTTTTGAGAGACGAAGAACAAAGCCAGCTGTTCAGGTGCAGTTTCGTCCCGCCGAACTAGCAAAGTGACGGCAGAGCTTGCATGGCTTGTTGAGGTTGCGATGCTGTTGATCTCGCTGGTCTCGATGCGTTGACCTCTAAGCTTGACCTGGTCGTCAATGCGGCCCAATATCAACAGAGACCCATCAGGCAACATTCGACCCATATCGCCAGATCTATAGAGTCTTCCATATCGAGGATGTTGAATGAACTTCTCTAGGGTAAGATCCGGCATATTGAGGTAGCCCTGGGCGACTTGTGCGCCTCCAAAGCAGAACTCTCCAACCCAGTTGAACGGGGCAGTGTCAAGACTTTCCGGGAAAAGAACTACAACAGAGGTGTTCGGAAACACATGTCCGAGATGTTCGATGTAGTCGCCTTCTGTCATTTTCTTGACTGTGCAAATGTTGGTGGTTTCTGATGGGCCATAGCCCTGCCACAGTTGGTGCTGCCATTTCTCAAACACCGACTGAGTCATGGGTTCACCGGCGGTAACGAGGAAATCCACGCCAGGAGTATTTCGAGGGTCAACCAAAGAGGCTACCGTTGGTGTCATACTCAAGTGGGTGATTCCAAGTTCGCGTATTGATCGCTCGATGTCTTCGAGAATGGTGTCGTTTGTTCCCGCACAGAGACACATGCCTGCGTACCAAGTGTAGAAGATCTCAAAGACAGACACATCGAAGGCTTGCGAGCATGTTTGAAGAAGACGACCCTGTGCCTTTGACGGTTTTGGATACAGCGCCTCAAGATGCTCGATGTTGGCCATGATACTCTCTTGTTGAATAGCAACACCCTTTGGAGTTCCCGTCGTACCAGACGTATACGTAACGTAGGCAAGTTGAGATCCATCAGCAGGAGTCTCCAGGTTTGTTGTGGGAAAGTCGCTGAGGGAAGCGGTGTCAATATTGATGAGTGACAATCCCATCAACAGAGTAACGTGACCAAGAGACGCATGGTCTACCAGGCAATGTTTAACTTTAGCTTGCTTCAAAATTTCTTGAACACGAGCAAGAGGAGTTGAAGGAAGGATTGGGAGATATCCACAGCCGCATTTGGCAATACTCAAGATAGACGCGTACAAGTTGGGTGACTTTTCCATGATGATGGCGACCACCTGGCCAACTTTGACGCCGCAGTCTTGCAAGTACCAGGCAATCTGGTTCGCGACGGCATTCAGCTTTCGAAAACACATCGTGGTCTGTTTAGACCCAGTTTCGAATGAGTGCGCAAAAACCAGTGCGTCCAGATCCGAGTTTCGGCTTGCTGCCTTCTCAAATGCCCGAGCCAAGTCAGGAGTTCCTCGTGGAAGAGTGGGAGTGATGTTGTCAACTGAGGGGCCACACTTGATGTTCCTCTGAGTCCATTTGATTTCCTTGGTTGGATTGTCCAGGAGTAATAGGACCAAGGATTCAAATTGATCCATCATGTGCTTAATTGTTGTCGACGGTGAGAATGCCGCTTGATAGGTGACCTGAAGAGAGAAGGCATCCTCTGTCGGCTCGACTTCAAACAAGATTGGTGTTTCTAACCGATCCAAATGGTTGGTCTCCTTCACCACATTATGTGCGCGCTCGGAGCTGTTCAGAGATTCCTGGTACACAAACAGTACATCATAGAGGCTCTCGCCCGGTGGGAGGCCCGTAAGCTTCTTGATATCTGAGAGGGGAAGTGTGCAATGCTGCATAATCTTTCTGTTGTTGGAGTGGATGCTGTTCAGAAGATCGAGGTTCGCAGTCATTGTGTCGAGATCAGCTCTGAGAGGAAGGGATGCGATGCAAGGTCCGATAATATTTTCAATGCCTGAAACCGGAATGGTCCTGCCAGATGTCACGGAGCCGATTGAAACATCTCTCGTTCCCAAGATCCCTGACCAGAGAAGGGCCAAAGATGCTTGAAAAAGAACTTGGGGGCTGCAGCCCAGTTTCTGGATTGCAGCGTCGATTCTTTTTCGGGAGACGGCTAACCACCGTCGACTGGACGAGATTTGTTTCGAATCAATGGCCTTACTGTGCAGTTTGGGCAACGGGACTGGATTCCAACCAAGAAGATACTCAGTCCAAAAGACGCGTGCAGCATCATCGGTTTGCTGGCTATTGTAGAACCCAGCAACCCCACGAAACGACGGGCGTTGTTGCACCGTTTCTTTCAAAAGAAGCTTCGACCAGTCAGAAAGGAGAATGTCCATAGACCAGCCGTCGTAGATTGAGTGGTGTAGATGAACAAGCACGCGTGAAGAGTCAGAAGATGTCCGCTGTATCTGAATGTTTAGAGGACTGAGGTAATCCTGAGGCAATAAGAGGGAGAATGCGGATTGAAAATGATCCACAACTTTGATCTGCTCTGGTCTAAGGTCCTTGAAGAGCAGTGTAACGAACTTGCCGTCGAAGGTTGTGAACCCAGCACGAAGGATTGCGTTGCGTTGCGCCAGCTCCAAAAATGTTTCTGAAATCAGATCTATCGTGTAGCTTTGGGAAATCTCGAGCAAAATCTCATTGCAGTAAATTGTTGGGTTCTGTGCTGTCTCTGCCAACATGGCTGCTTGTAGGGGAGTGCATGGTAAGACGTCCTCGATCGATCCACTGATCTCCCCCAAAGTGGGGTTCTCTATCAGGATGCTCTGAAGATCCAATGATGAACCGGCATCTTTCGATGAAGAAGTGATGTTATGGTTGTGTATTTGTCTCCGAGCGGCAGAAATGATGTCGAGAATGGTTTTCGTTGTGAGAAGGGTACCTGGATTCAGAGGGAAGTTTGCTTCCCGAAGAGCTGAAGCGAGTTTGATGGCTTTGAGAGAGTCTAGACCAGCAGATGCGAGAGACATAGACCTGTTGACTTTGAAATTCAGAACTTGAGACACAATGTTGGTGATGTTTGTCTCAGTCTCATCTGCAGGCTCGGATTCCAGAGAATATTCTGCCATCTCTGCCTTGCGTTCCTCATGCTCTGCCTTCAGTCTTTTTCTGTCAACTTTGCCGCTTGGCAGCGTCGGGAACTTTGACATCAAGATCGCTTCTCCAGGAACCATGAACTGGGGAAGCCAATCTCCACACTGCTTCAGGATAGCGTGTTCGGTAACTCCCGTATCAACAGCACAGAAAACCACGAGGATGGACTTCACCACAGCAGCCACGGCGCTGTGACATCCCGGCGTCCTAAGAACGGCCTGCTCTACCTCTCCGAGTTCTAGACGCTGGCCTCGGAGTTTGACTTGACCATCCGACAGACGGCCAAAGCATTCAAGATTTCCATTTGGAAGAAGTCGAGCTTTGTCACCAGTGCGATAAATGCGGCCATACGGAGAATCAATGAACGCTGAGTTTGTTTGCTCTGGGCGGTTGATGTAACCAGTTGCTAGTTGGTACCCACCAACAGCCAGTTCTCCAACTTCGCCATGGGGGAGAACTTTGAAGGCGAACTCTTCGTTGTCTGTTTCCGGGATTTCAATGATAAAGCAGGAAACGGTATCAAGGGGCACGCCGATGTTGCCCGTTGTAGAGTTAGATGAAAATGCAGTTTGAAGAGTACTGATGTTGAAGTTAGTCTTGAAAGTCTGCAGTGGCTCGGGGGCTCACCAGTGGATTGTAGCCTCGGTTGGACCATACATAGCCCAAAGCAAGCTGGGTTTGCTGTCATCTCCTCCAAACTCCTCGACTACTGGCGCACTGAGCATTTCTCCAATAGTCAAAAGAACCTTGAGGTTTGGTGCGTTTTGTCGGTTGCGTAACAAACTCCCAGCAACTGTGGGTGTCAGTTCGCACGCGTCCACCTCCATGGTGCGTATCACTGCAGGAAGATCGTTCAGCATCTCAATTCTGCGAACAGCAATGAGAGTAGCTCCACGAAAGAGAGGAAAGAATATTTCAAAGACCGACACATCAAATGTCGGAGCTGCGAACTGTAGAAAGCGGGAAAAGGAAGGAACATGTCTATCATGGGCGAGGAGGGCTTGCGAGGCAGCGTCATGGGAGATGCCTACGCCTTTAGGGGTCCCTGTAGACCCAGATGTGTACATGACATAGGCGAGATCTTCAGGTTGAGGGTGTCGGTGCTGGTATTCAGGTTGGGCGGATTTTGAAATGCCTCCATCGTCTTCATCAACAATGATGACAGTGGCATTGACATCGTGGGGAATATATGATGCTAGGTCATTGGAAACCAAGACCACCGTCGCAGCCACATCGTGTAAGATGAATTTCACTCTTTCCGGGGGAGCATCGATGTTCAGAGGGCAGAAAGCTCCACCCGCTTTGAGAATGGCCAAAAGAGAGATGTAGAGGAGAGGAGATTGGTGGATGAGAACAGGAACCACGAATTGTCCCTGTACACTGCTGGATGCCCTTGTTATGCGAACAGCGAGAGTCTCTGCTGCACCATGAAGCTGACTGTAGGTGAAGGAGAATCGACAGTTGTTGCCCATGTAATCCAGTGCCGTGAGTTGGTTGGAGGATTTTACCAGATGGTGTAGGAGGCTCGGTCCGGGCAGCCTCGAAGCCCTGGGGTTGAGAATGGAAAGCCCAGCAGCATCCATGATGCTGAAACTGCTGCTGCTGTTCGTCTGGGGGAGCTGCGTGAGAGGGTGGTGTCGAGCAGCACGGGCGAATAATAGTACTAAGGAGGGTAGTCTAGAACAACAAGCAACACTGGGAACAAAATACAGCCGTCGACGATAGCAGCGGCGTTGTCGATGTGTACATGCACAGAAGATATGGCCTTTTTGGGGAATACATCAGTCAGTCATGCGCCTCACTCTAGGGCACCGCTCGCTGGCCAACACGCCATTAGCTAAGATTGGGTGGACCAACATCAGACTGCTTTGGATAGTTTCACCACCACGCGGAACCAAGGCTCGGGGTAGGTGGGCGCCCGCCGGGGTGCAGAAGACGGAGGCCGCGAATGGGGTCGACGGCAAAGCAAACGGACGTCAGCCGGCTTAGAATCGGCGTCACAATGATTCGTCGAGCCAAAGCTCACGGCGTGGGAGGTTATACGATGCAGTTCGCCTTGTCGAGGGGGCGTGCAGGGTGAAGTTGTAATGCATCGGGGGTTCAGCCTGTCAGCGTCGAGGAATTACTCATCGTAGCTCAGCAAAAGCAATAATGGCAGGGACAGGTGCGATCCGCTGGGACGGCGCGCAGCGGGCGGGTAGCAAGTCAAATCATAAGGATGGGGGCAAGCAAGCAAGACAAGCCAAGGTAAATGACGGAAACCCCAAGTTGATGATGCTGTGGTGGGCGGAGGAGGGTTGCGGTGGCTGTACGTATGTAGTTAGAAGTGTGAGCCGGGATGCTGGAGGCGTAGGTTTCCACTTTAGGTGCTTGTTAGAGCTAGGTGGAGCATTATGTCGCAGATGAGTGGGGAGTTGACACGGTCATGATGGGATACAACGTGGGTGAGTGCGTGGGATAGTGGTTCTTCCGTGGGATGGCAGTATAGCTCCGTAGGCCGTCGACTGGGGCGTCCAAGCCGCTTTGCTTCATGCGTCGGACAGCCGCCGAGTATCGAGAATGGATGGCGTCACAACTCGGCGGTCTCATGTGGACCAGTCCATCTGACGAGGGCGAGCACTAACTCTGTCGGCATGTCTGGGCTCAGTATGAACGAGCCCAAGACCTCCCACGAGGGGCCATGTCGTGGTCATCGCTGGCTCGTGGCATCGCATCATCCATTTTGGGCAATTTGCTTGATCACACCGGGTCTGGGATCAACGAACCAACACCCATATAGGAAAGGCTAGCCCCTCTTGGCACAGCTAGGGTTCAACGGCCTCAAGGGTTCCTGAGGAACCGTTATAAAGAGGGCTTAAAGCGGCTATCATGGTTGCGAGAATGGGGGGTAGCAAGCAAGGCACCAAGATCGAAGCTAGACGATCAAGTCGCTTGTCGATGAAGGGCTCGGCCTCTAGCAACTAGGTCCTGGTGATCGGAGCCACAGTCCCTCCCATTGGGTGAGGGTCCCTCAACGGTTCGACCCAAGCTGAAAGAGAGCCCCAGTCATCATTGTTGGACTCTGAGATCGCGTCGGGTTCTGTCGACCCATGCTCCTGGTCTCAACTAGCTGGCATGACACGGCGCGTGACGTGGTAGCTGCGCGTCTGCGCGTCTGTGTGTCTCGACATTGACGGTTGCGGGCCGTCGGCCGCGAGGTTAAACGCATACGCGGCGGGTGCTTCACCGATACTCTGCTGTAGATGCATTGAAGTCCGCCCATGCTGGTCCTTCAGAGCACAGGAGCCAGGAACCGGTATAGCTCTGGCATCGGAAAATTGATGAGCCTCTGGAAAGGAGAAAGGGACAAGCAGGTGATGAAGTGGAGAGGGGTGTGTGCGGGATGACGATCAACAACATTGAAGACGAGTGTGAAACAGCATCAGCTAACAGTGGTTGGACTCGTTCAACCAACAGCTGCTGCAGGCGTGCAGAGTGAGGAAATGAGTGTGAGAATGAGGGGTGGGTAAAACTTGTATGGAGGATGTACAAGCGAATTAGGTTTGGGGCCGTCTCAATGGGCGCTCTATTACCTTGGCTACGGGACAAGAAACGCGATTGTGAATGGAGGGATAAGGGTCGAGGCGATTACAGTACTCGTGGGCCAAGCCACTGCACATGTCAAGGAGAAAGAGGGTATGATGGTGGGAGGTGAAGGGGCAAAGACTATGACAAGTGATATGAGAGAGTGAGAGGCTGTGTCTTGGACTGGAAACGGAGCTGTGATGGAGAGAAGAGAACAAGTAACGACGAGGACGTTAGGTAAGAAAGTGGAAGGGAAAATACCCGGCAAGATGAAAAAATGAGGCTCAATCGCCGAAACTCAAACAATGCTCCGTCGGCGCAGAGTCGGATTCCCGAGGGAAGCGGCAGGGATGAGGTTCCGGACGAGAATACCTTTGAAGATCGGTGTAGTAGCACTAGGAGCAAAGCACGTCGTAGCGGTGTTGGAGTTGAAGCTAAACCGGCTGGCTTAACCACGGTTCGATGTGAAAGCGAAAAAAGCTGTACGGTCACGCAGACAAGGTTGACCTAGGCCAGGGTAGGTACACTCAGGCCTTCCCTTGCCAGGTTGAAGCCGTGCACGAACGTGATGCGACTTGGAGAAGAGGAAGCGATGGCGGCCGGCGGCGTCGGCGGCTGGCGTCGAAGTGATCGGTAGTCGTAAGGCAGTCACAGGGGGATTCAGTGATGCCGATGCGGCTGCGCGCGAAGGGATAATTAGGCAGAATCCCAAGACCGTGGGTGGTGATGAGATGACAGATGCCGTGATGAACGCTCATGATGGTGGATATTTTTGTAATGGCCATGATGATGCAAGGGTGGAGAAAGGTGTGGGCTATGGCCCTATGAGCGTGGGAAAGCCGTGGGGTTGGTTGCTGGTTTGGGCTAGCGTTCCATGGCTCATCTAACCTTAGGTACTTAGGTACACTGCGGATATTGGGGGGCTGTCCTCCAAGATGCCCCCCAAAACACCTGCAATAGGCGATCTAGTTTAGGCTTACTTTTAGCAGGTCATCGAGCGTCTTACATTGTCGCTCAGTGAGGTGATGCCCAGCAGAAACTCATGTTCTCTAGGTTATACCGAGGATTATAAACAAGACCATTTCCTTGTAGCTAGATTTCTTCTCAAGTTACTCGCTGATCTTCAGGGTTGAGAATCTGGGCAGAGAATGTACCTTCCAGAAAAAGGCAAGTACCGTTCTGGGCTCTAGATGTACTCGTATGTACCTACTAACTTAGAGACATAGAAAACTCCAGGCATCCACCGATGGATCTATCTATCAAGTACGGTACCCAAAGGATCGTCACGCACCGTTCCGACGCTTGCATACATACAGACAGGCCCAGGGAAGAGGTAAGAAAATTAGCCTTACATTTCACGAGCAGATTTAGGCCAATATTGCCATCATCTTTATGTCAACCAGTGTGGGCTGTATATTTGATGTCCACCTGCTCTCAACGCGGTCGATGCCTCTGCTCCAGCATTCATCCAGCTCGACTAAAACATAGGCCGTATTCGCTTCAGAAAGAAGCCAAGCTACCTACCCAAGCATCCATGTGGATCATCCTACGACGATGTTGGGGCTTCTGTACGTAAATCCAGCTTCTACAGGTGCTGCACACGGAGGACCCCCTTCAGAAACGTTTCCAAGTTCCAGTGGCTCTGGCACCTGGCCGTGGCCTGCCTGACAGCGATGCCCTCTATGTTCGGGATTACCGGGATCCGCGATGGAAGCTACTGTAGGTACAGCACTCAACCTCTCGGAACAGGAGTTGGATGCGATGCTTTTGGGACGAACCAACCGTGATCAGCTACTATCGTGGCGTTGCCGAAGGGTTCTCGATCATACTACGTAAGCATAGAGTGGGATGGCATGCAGGGATGTAGTTATCTGATGGGCTTGCAGTAGCACAAGAAACAAGACGGAGCATCTCGAGGCGGAATTTTTGATGCCATGAGCCATGACACGGGGATTTCCAGAACCAAATCGTCCCATGCCTGCATATAGCTCGATGCTCCCTCCGTACATGTAACGCTGCTCGCATGAGGTGTCCGCGCCCAGGATCAACATGCAGCGTCGGTCCCAGGGCGGCTTCAGAACCGCATCTGCTCGTCTTTTCCGAGTTAAATGTGTCTGCTAAAGCTATTCTCCACTTATTCGATCGATCAGGGGCTCAGAAATCTTTTGTTGATTCGGATCGACCTTGAAAGCTAGCCATTTCACCAGGTGTGAGCGCATCGCTCCCGGGCGCAAAAGCGGCCAAAGGCTGCCCGCAAGGGCAAACCCCGAGGTCAAAAGGATTTTTTTTTCCAATTCCCAATCCCCCTTCTGCGCCTTCGCTCTCATTCGATCGGTACCTGTTCCAAACAGAAAAAAATTACAGCAAAAATTGCAGGGGTGGCGGCCCCAGGGCCTACCTAGTGAAGGGACCCCTGGTTCTCTCGGACGTCGGTAACCAGTCACCTCGGGGTTGGTGCTTGACGCTACTGTAACTTGCTAATTAGATCTTATCAGATCCGGTTTATCAGATCATCAGATAATTCCCTCATCTCCACTCTGGAACCCAAATCCGCACCGGCGCTCCCTCCCATCACCATCGCTGACCCCCAAGGGCCCCTCCAAATCCACCTTCGCCTTCTGTTTGCCCTGTAACTCATTCGCCGCCCTCGGTCGATATGACTGTACATCCGCCGGGACTGTCATCGGCTCTCCAATCACGGTCTCACTACCAGCCCCTCTCCCTCTCGTTGCTGCGGGACCACCCCCTTCATTCTCCTCGAACGAGATTGCGAGACTGAAATGATCGGCTCTCATGGCGTCGACGCCGTCAAGTTTTTTCTCCAGGGATTGATTGATGTTGCGAGAAACGGTGTAAAGGCTTCAACGGGGCAAGCTGTCATCGGCGGCGGCCAAGGCGTTTCGTGCCCTTGCCACGAGCTTGAGAACCCACGATCCCACGGAATAACAATGGCATCGTCCAGGGTCTATCGGCCCAGTATGCTGGTACTGACCGGCCTGGTTCCTCCTCGCTGGGACCACAAGCAAGGCCTCCGGCAGTGACACCATCTGGTCCCTTGCCCAGTCAGCAACATACAGGGACCCAGGGAGCTAGCTAAGCTCGCTTCAAAGCCACGCCAGGTCTATCTTATCTGATCCTCCCAATAGATCACCCCCGAGGTCGCACCATCGCCGCCTGTGCTTCATTCCTTCGCAGCAGAAAGCTCTGTCGAGTGGTGCCGAGTCTTTAACCCCCACCCCGCCGGCCCGGCTTTTCAAGACTCGAGCTTCACACATGGCCATAACCACCCCACTTGCATGAGCAAAGCCGAAGGAAGTGGCCGACAAGAATGATGGTGAGGGAGAAGTGAATGAGCGAGTGCGCCAGCGTGCCGTGGAAGAGTACAACAGGGATCAAAGGAGAGCATACGCACCTAATAAGCAGTGAAAAGAACGGGAAAGGGCTGGATAGTTAGGGCGCAAATAACATGCTCCAACTCTTCCACAGAGTCAAGTGAGATCTACAAATTACACTCACAGACCATCATGCACGCTTGGCAGTGCAGATACAATACCGGCGTCATTCTCGTACGTATAGGTCTTTTCCTCCATTGCTTCGATCTATGAGTTCATCTCGTCCAGTCTCTGGTCATCCCTGCCCCTTCTCTGGCCATATCGTGCCTATCCTTGCCGCTTTGAAGCTCCAGTGCCGGGCTCAACCCACGCCGCCACGCATGCCCGGAGGGTCCCTCCACGCCGGAGCCTGCGACAATTTGGGAAACTCTTGGGCTGCCGCAGCCAGGTGCGATGCCGTTCGGAGATGACGGGGCTAACGCTACGGGACTTCACGGTCTCTCGAATCCCTTGGACCCGTTGACAAGGTCCACGGGAGGGTCCACGAGACATGCCGTGGCAGTGGACGTGGTGGATGTAGCCACAGAGGCGTTGACTGCGCGGCATTCACCCCTCTCTTCCCTTCCATCGTCTTGCTGTTGCGGCCCAGCTTCTAATCCATCTCCATCATTCTGATACATCGTGCTGGCGCGCATCGCCTGCTACTGCTGATGCTGCGGCTGGCGAGCCCCCACCGTAGTAAGAATCGGCCCAAGGCAAGGCCTGCATCAAGTAATCCCTTGCGCCTATGTCCGTTGCTCTCATCGGCTAAACCTCCCGTTCCGATGGAGAGGGGTTCAAGGGCTGCTCCGGACGGGTGTATCACAGAGCTGATCTGGTCTCTCCATCGCCGCGGTCCAGAATTAGTTTCCTACAACTTGTGACGGGACTTTCAAAGGCCCAAGGGATGAGAAAGACTCCAAAATGTCAAAATAGCTCAAAAAGGAAACCCATCATAGCTTACGGGATCCATCAAAGCTAAGCTAGAGCTAAAGGTCGGTGTTTTCTGTACAGGAAATCTAAGTATGGCTAAACGCGCACCCCCTCCATTTCCGATCCCACCCTCTCGCCCACACACGTCCGTTCCGACACCATTCATTCTCCTCCTGTTCCTTTGTGCCTTTTTGTTTTGTTTTGCTTTTTTCGCTTGGTTTGCTTTGCCCGTTGCCGCCGATGCGTGCTGCTGCTCCACGCCTTGGTCGGCCTTGGTCGGCCAGCACTGGAATGACTGGACTGGGCAAAACAAAACGAAGCATCCAGTGCAAACCGGCTCGGCTCTAGTGGACTAGCTGCGTCCTTCCCGGCTCGGTAGTGTCTCCATCGTCGTCTTCCTTGTATCATGCTCCATTCAACGTACGTTGTATTAGCATGGAGGGCGGCGATGTACCGCATCAGTCTCCTGTATGTACCTCATCGTGCTGTGGGTTCGCACAGAGCGCCGCTATGCCATGTTCTCGAGCCCGCCCGCCCGCTCGCCCAGCCTCGCAACCTCTGTGTGTGTACCTACTTGCCTGTTGCTTTTTCTGGGCTGCTTGCTACCCATGGGCCCGTCGTCCAAATTTGCTCCTTACGAGAAGTGGCACGCAATGGATCCGATAGACTAAGCAGGCGCTGTCGCTTGTAGATCCCATCCCCGACTAAACTACAAAACACCCATATCTCCCCCCCATCCCCGGAACAAGTGTCCGTCTCTCTCCTCTTCCTCTCCTCCAACAATAAGTTTCCCTCGAGTCCCAAGAGAGATATCTAGAGTGTTCTCACTCCTCCACCGTTCGAGCTTATTCCAATCAGTCCACTCTTTTCTTAGTCCTTATACCCAACTGGACCATCTCAGAGACTTGACTTGACATTGTCGTGCCCCGTTGAGCTTCTACGCATAAAGCTCAAGTGTGGTATTGTCATTCTGTCCTGTGCTAAATAGACAGACCCTTACTCGGGGACAAGTAAAAGCAAAGAGCCGTCTACAAGCTGGTCTCAACTGTCCCGGTCGCTCGTCTATTAAATCGGATCTCCCACGACTTACGACGCGACGACCTCCGAAGGCATATCTTGTTATAAAGGCTGCCTTACCCTCAATTCCTTCTTCTTCTTCTTCTTCATCTGTTATATATACCCCTTCATTTGTTCACATTTGAAACACTACTGTTATCGCCGTCATGACCCCCCATAGCGAGATTTCTCTTAACGGCTCCGAGGCCCCGGCCTCGAACGGAACCAACGGTACCACCAACGGTCACCACGGACCTATCAACGGCACTGCTCCAGCTCCGGCCCCCGTCTCCGGCCCCCGAGTTCACAGGGAGCGATCCAAGTATCTCGAAGCCGCCCCCGCGGATTCCGAGTTCGACCTCATCTGCGCCGGCTTCGGCCCCGCCAGTCTTGCTGTCGCTGTCGCCATGCACGATGCCATCGCCGAGGGCCAGAAGCTCCGCCCTGACGGTGCCGTCCCCAAGGTCTTGTTCCTCGAGAAGCAGACTCGCTTCGCCTGGCACGCCGGTATGCTCCTCCCCGGAGCCAAGATGCAGATATCTTTCATCAAGGACCTGGCCACTATTCGCAACCCCCGATCAGAGTTTACTTTCCTCAACTACCTCCACTGCCAGGGCCGTCTTGTCGACTTCACTAACCTGGGCACTTTCCTGCCTGCTCGCACTGAGTATGAGGACTACCTCCGCTGGTGTGCTTCCTGGTTCGACCATGTCGTCAGCTACAACAACGAGGTTCTCTCCATCTCCCCAGAGAACAAGGAAGCCGGCGGTGTCAAGACATTCGCCGTCCAGGCTCGCAATGGCAAGACTGGACAGGTTCAGTCGTTCCGCAGCCGTCACGTCCTCGTTGCCGCCGGTGGCCAGCCCTCACTCCCCAAGAGCCTCCCCGTCAAGCATCCCCGTGTCCTCCACTCTTCTCAGTTCGCCAACTTCGCCCCTCAGATTCTGTCTAAGCAGAACGCTCCTTACCGCGTCGCCGTCATTGGTGCTGGTCAGAGTGCCGCCGAGATCTACAACAACGTCCAGAACCTCTACCCCAACTCCAAGACTTACTTGATTATGCGCCAGGAGTTCCTCCGACCTAGCGACGACTCTCCTTTGTAAGTTTTCTCAATTCATAAAGAGGACTCGTCTCCCTCGCTAACCATAACGTGCAGCGTCAACTCCATCTTTAACCCCGAGTACATTGACAGCCTGTGGCCCCGATCATTCAAGGCCCGTGAGGCCCTGCTCACCGAGGCCCGTGCCACCAACTACGGTGTTGTTCGCCTGGAGCTGATTGAGCACCTCTACGAGAAGATGTACGACCAGAAGCGTTTGATCAGTGATGATGAGACCCAATGGCCCCACCGAATCCTGGCTGGCCGTGAGATCGCCAGCGTCGACACCAAGGGTGAAGGCCTCGAGATCAAGGTGCAATACGTCCACGATGGTCCCCTCGACGGCTTTGTCGACCAGGAGACTTTTGAGGTGGACCTGATTGTTGCGGCCACTGGCTACAAGCGAAGCGCCCACGTCGACATGCTCAAAGACGCCTGGAGTATGCTGCCAAAGACCGTGTCGGGACGAAACGAGTATGCCAAGGGTGTCAATGGATGGAACGTCGAGACGCACGATGGTGAGCGCAAGCTGGCCGTCGCCCGAGATTACCGGGTTAAATTCTCTCCCGGAGCCGTCGCCGATGACTCTGGTGTTTGGCTCCAGGGATGCTGTGAGGGTACTCACGGTGTAAGTGATCTGTATAGCTCGACTGGCTGATTGGTCTTGTGCTAATGGTTTCCCTTAGCTAAGCGATACGCTCCTCTCTGTCCTGGGCACCCGTTCGGGCGAGATTGTTCAGTCGATTTTCAAGCAGTAAACGTCACGACAGGATGAATGAATGGGTAGGTAGTGTATAATGGGTAGCAAGGGCAGCGAAAAGGAAAAGGCGGTCGGACTCGATGAGCAATTTTCCGACTTGACCATTCTATATCCTCTTTTTCTTTGAATCATTTATACTGCGATTTAGCACACAGAAAATGGTTTGTTTCATTTTTGGTGTTTTCTAGACCTGGATGGGGCCCCAATGAGGGCATCAAAAAATACCTGAACTCTATGAACATCCATGCCGCATGTCGTCGCTGGTGAAATGCCGCAGTGCCAATGTCTCTTTGTCTCACTGATTAGACTAGTTACATGTCACTTTTTGGCTTGCATGGAAATCTTTCCACGGCTGCGGTACGATTCAGACAGTTTTTCCTTCTACTTTGCTTCTTTGCCCTCTTCGATTGCCCTCCAGTTTGTGACTAGTTGATGATCCCTTCATCCATTATGACTTCATGATCCTTGCGTCCCCTGCACTGCGTGCCGTCGTCCTCCGCCGAACATGGCATCTCCGTCGCCCAGACGGACTGACCTTCTAGAATCGGCAAGATCTGTGGGAATCCTCCATACGGCGATGATATCTTCCGGGTCGAGCATAAGCATATAAGGTAGAGCATGTCTTGGCTGCACTCAATCGACCTATCACCAGCTCATCCCGCAGCGTCGTCCCCGGACGGCTCCGAAGCCCGCACCCTCTTATGGTGAGTTGTTGCTGCTGTTAAGCACGTTGTTTCAGCCATATCCCGAGCAAGCGTTTTAAATTGATGCTCAAGGTTCTGCATCTGGAGATGCGATGCGAAGACGGGCCGGCCACCCTGGCCTTCGCCGGAGCCCCCACACACCCACCAGTCACGGGCTTCGACTTTGCTTCTGAGACTATGCACCCGCTGCACGATGGGCTAATGTACGTAAGGAATCTGCAAGAAATACAAGGGTAATATGTAATAGTCATCTTTCCGACGCCCAGAGCGGTTTAACCACCGTCTGTATGTAGGAGCAGTTAACAACGCCCTGATGGCCAAGCTAGCCTTGACATAAAATCCCTCGCCGGTTCTCTTCCAGATCCTGGAGGGCTTTGCGTGAGCAACGAGGAGTCGGAGACTAAGCTGGCAAGGTTGTGATCCCGCGTCAACTGTGCTGTAACTCCCGTTTTGGCAGCTTTCCTTTTATTCTTCTTACCCTCTTCATGCTGGGCACTGATTAAACTCTGAGCATTCAGCCATGTGCCAACGTTGGCCCTTGCACATCAGGACAGGGGACTTGGATCAATGACGGAGAGGGTTCGCTGCATGACGTCTTGGCATCCACGGGCATGGATGGAATGGAATGCATGTATGCATGTACGTATAGTTTCGGAGATTTCTCCATAATATTTTGCTCCGGTCACGCTCCAGCGTCTAAAAGCAGAAGCCGTCAGCATCGATCGAGCGGGCGGGGCGGGGCGGAGTTTGGCAGCGGAGGCTGGAGAAACTGTTCAGTGCAGCATACGGAGGACTCCGCACAGCTCAACGCTGCCTGCACCTGAGCCAAGACCATATCCCGATCTCCACTCGACGGACAAGTATCGCAGTAATACAAGGTGACGACTCGGTCATGATGCGGCTTGACGGCCTTGAACCAGCTCGTCGGCCAGCTCGTCAGTCAGCTCAGCCCGCCCGGCCATCGCCATCGCCATCGCCATCGCAACGTCTCCCTGTTAATCCCCGCCGAAACAAGGTTGCTCCCGAACATCGCAAACGCGTAGCCACAGCGTAAGTCGAGTTCAGGTCTCTCTATCTTTATCTATCTATCTATCTATCTATCTATCTATCTATCAACTCTATCTATCTCTTTACTTTTCTATCCACTCTTCAATGCTCCGAGTTCATGGCTGCCGTTGCGGATGATATGCCAGCCTGAGGAACCGGACTAAGAGTACAAAGAAGTCTTCATCTAACAGATCCTCTCTCCCTAAAGGTGCAATGCTTGCAATGTAAGAAGGGTCAAATGCTCTGGCGAGCGTCCTTGCCGCCAGTGTCGTTCCTCTTCGCGCGACTGCGTATATCCCGCACCTATTGAAAAGGTGGCCGTCACACGTTCTGAGCTGGAAGAGCTGAGGCACAAAGTCAATCTCTATGAGAGAGCGCTCCGGGGTGCCGTACCCGAATCCATCTCCAACACAGTCCCTGATGCCACGAGGCGCCACGAGCTACTCGACCGGGCGGGCTCTGATCATGACGCTGGAGTAGTGGCTGCTGGTGAGGCGGCCAGGACGCCACTATCTGCTGCGCAATCTGATGCTGTCGCTGTGACGGCAGCTGTAGATGATCCCGCCCAAGTCGTACGGGCGCCATCTGAGCTCCCTCCGCATCACCGCTCTGACTTACAGCGACAGTATCAGCCTCAGTCGCAGTCTCAGGTTCAATACCAGGATGGTCGCTTCCAGGAGGCTAACCAAGGACAACTTCGATTCAATCATTCTCACCACACTCCTTCTGTTACAGCTCAACATCACCGACAAGATGATGAAGACCAGGTATCAACTGAAGGCCGTTTGCTTCACGATCCCGATGGCCATGCGCGCTTCCTCGGGGAAACTAGCGGCGCGACATTCCTCGACTACTTGAAGGAGTTCATGACTACTGTCCTACCCCTCGCATATCAGAATCTTCGCCCAGGCTCTGACGGCAGCGCATTCTTGTCCAGCCTCGGCCGTTATCAGACATACGACTCGCGGCCTTTACATGATCGAGACGTTGATCCTTTTTGGCTCCCTTCGCGCCCTGAGATGGAATCCATGTTATCTGAGCTACGGTGCTTCATCCAGGATGGTAACGGCGCCTGGCTCAGTGGAGGTATCTATTGGTGGGGGGACCTCTCTTCGATGCCAAACCTCCCTCCCATGGAGCGAGATTCGCATCTTGTCCGCTTGGACAAGTGTCGCCATCTCGCTTTCTATCAAATGGCCTTTGCTGTTGTGTCTCAGTCCACTGTCGCGCCGCCCCGAGACATGGCCGTAGACTCGCATCTTAGCGAGTTCTACTTCAGCCGTGCCCGCCATCTCCTAGGGAATCCACTCGACATCACGCGATTCACCATCAACGAGGTTGCAGCACTAACTCTGATGGGCTTTTATCTGATTGAGATGAACCGCCGTGACGCCGCGTACATGTGTGTTAGCAACGCCATGCACATCAGCATCATGCATGGGGCGCACAGGGGCTGGGTGAATGAGAGCGGCAAGAGAATCTTTTGGACGCTCTACGTACTTGATCGGTACTTAAGCTGCTTGATGGGACGGCCGCCTGTTATAATGGATGATGCGATCCGGCTACCGCTTCCTTGCGATGCCCCGTAAGCACGAAATCATGCCCCATGAATGGCTTTTCCTGACCTTTCTTGACAGATCAATGCCTCCAGCTGATGGCCTCAGAGCTCACGTCGAGCTTTCACGCATCTCCAGCCACATTGTATGCAATACATATCGTGTATCCCCTTGGGAGAATAAGACGAGGCCTTTTAGGAACCTTGAAGAGGCCATCGGGTTGCTTGACGAGTGGAGATTGAGTCTTACTCCCACTCTGCGGCTCTCAACCAACGGATTGAGCGATGACCCAGCTTGTTGCTTGCTGCATATGAGTTGCAATCAGGTATGTCTCTATAGTCAGTGCCCCGTGTCGAGTTCGTAGCTAATTCCACTCTCCAGCTAATAATATTGACCATCAGACCAGTCTTCTTTGCTGCTGTGAAGAAGTCGTTTGCAGAAAGACTTGTCACTCGCCAATCTTCGCTGAATTCGCTCCCTCAGCTCCCTCAGCTAAAGCGATGCATTGGCGCAGCGGAGCACAATATCCGCCTCGCCCGTCAAATCCTAGCATTCAACCACCCTCGAAAACTGCTCCAAGCTGGCCTTCACTTCATCTTCAACGCTGCTATTGTTTTGATGTTGCAAGAGTTGGTGGAAATTGAAGATTCTCAGCCTAGAGATGAGAAAGTCCAGGCACATGATGTCGACTTTGTGATTGCTAGGTTCGAAGACGAGAGTCGCATTGGAAGCAACTACGGCAGAGACTGTGCCACTATTCTTAGAGATCTCCGCGTTCTCGTGCAGCGTCTGAGGGCACCTGCTGACACCAGCATCGAGGCATTGCGTTCGAGTAACATGCCGCAACAGTCTACCACGTATGATCCGATCGAGAACCGAACAACAGTGGAGATGGGACAACAATGGCCAGACAAGCTGACTTCAGAAGCGCTACAGCAACCTATACTTGTTGAGCAGGGGCATATTTTATACGATGAGCTTGTTTCGTGGATTGACGGCGACTGGCAACCTTATGGAGGCTATCTCATTTGAGGGATAGCAGAGCTCATAGATCGCCTACGTTACGAGAACTGGGAAAGATGTTATATGGCGCTTCAGGGAACAGCAGGGCACTAGAAATAAAGCTAGCCCGTTATCCACATCATACCTGATCCAAACCCTTCGTTTGATTGGTGCTGTATAGAAGGATCCCTTTATCTAGTTAGGGAGTTAAGTTCAAGGTTGAATTTACCTACAGCGTCGCGATCGATGAAACTAAGTCAAAGCCGCTTCGGCAACATTTATGTAAAATTGCGCGGCATTGATCGGTATCGAATTCCTTTCGTTACTTTAAATACACGTCTTTCCTCCTATTTAGAAGAAGTAAATGGAGGCGCATCTGTATTTGAATCCGTCGTGACGCGATTTTGGTGATGTCATGTGATTGAGGTATCTCCCAGGCTCACACGCGAATTCGCGTTGCACCCTCCTCTCAGAAACTCACACTTGACTATTACAATGACAACACGGGTAGCTATATCCAGATCAATTTTCGCCCTTCAACTACCCCGAAATCGCACTTGTTCAATGAACATGGCGCCTCTCAAGCGTCGAGCCGTCGCGTCCAGCTTCATCTTCAAGTTCCCGGATGACGACACAAGCAAGAAGCCTCAAGTCGCCCTTTTCCGGCGCAGCGGAAAAGTGAACACATACCAGTAGGTGTGAACAGCTGGCTTACACGTCTAACAATTGATTTGACTATTTTACAGACACAAGTATGCAGGCATATCCGGCAGTATAGAGGAAACGGATAAAAGTCCACTCGCCACGGCCTGGCGAGAGCTTCAGGAGGAGACCACCCTAACCAGCGAGTCTCTACGTTTTTTTCGGCAAGGAAAGCCATTCTCATTCGTCGATAAGTCTATCGGCAGAGAATGGACAATTAATACATTTGGCTTCGTTCTTAAGTCGGAGAAGGAAGGCGGCCGCGGCGAAGCCGGCATCACAATAGACTGGGAACATGAAGGTTACGAATGGTTCGATCCAGACGTTCTCAATGAATCGGACAAGTTCGAGGGTGTTCCACGCCTCCTGGAGAGCTTGAGAAGGGTCTGGTTTAACGTTGAGATTGGTGAAGAGGCTGGCAAGACACTCGGCGAAGGCTTGAACGCTTTGCAAAGAGATCACGACAGCGGAGCACGCCAGCTGGCTTCAAAGGCGCTTTATATCTTCATTGACGTGATTCGACAACTCAACACAGACGCCCGAGATCAGTGGTGGAAGAATGTCAGGTTTGCTGGATGGCATCTGTGGAAGAACGGACGGGAAGCTATGGGCGCACCTATACTGAACGTCGTTCTGTCCAGTCTGACAATTATGGAAGAGATGCTTGCCTCCGACGGCTCACTATCAGAAAGCTCGGTCGATGACATTGTCGCAGCGCTTGAGCGGTACGCCCGGAAGCGTCAGGAAGCCAGCTCAAAAATCGGCGTGTCCCTTGAAGTTTTCTTGGAGCAACACTTCCCGGGGGATGGGACACTCAAGATCCTCACACTTTCATCCAGCTCTACCATTACATCCGGCATTGCGCAAGTCCTGAAAAAGAACTCGAGACCTGTGGAAGTACGTGTCCTCGAATCTCGGCCACTCTTTGAAGGCGTCAAGATGGCCAAGGCGATTGCTTTATCCGCCGATGAAAACAAGGCCAAGGCTTGCCTAGCCCTATATACCGATGCAAGCGTCGGCGTTGCTGCCAAAGATGTCGATATCGTCCTTATTGGGGCGGATCTGATCGACAAAACGGCTAACGTTAGCAACAAGACCGGCTCACTGCCCGCCGTTTTGACAGCGAAGCACATCGCCGCTAACGCCAAGATTGTCGCACTCTCCGAAAAGGAAAAGATCCTTCCATTCAAACCTCCGGGTCAAGAAGAGAATGATCCACAGGAGGTTACGCAAGCCTGGGGAGACCTTACGCCAGCTCCAAAGGACTCGAGCACTCCAGTTGACGTGAAGAACATCTACTTCGAATGTGTGCCTTCCGACCTGATCGACCATTATGTCACAGAAGATGGAATTACCAGTTCCGACGGAATTTCCGAGTGGGCTGAGTATGTCCGTGGGAGGGCAGACAAGTTCTTCACTGGTCTTTGAGACCGTACATCGAGCCCGAGTGACCCAATACTTGGCTCGGGCCACCCACCTGGTTCGTCTGCAGAGCTGCATTTACCTCCATTTCTTTTGTGTCCAATGGCATAGTCGTACAGCCTCTGTGCAGCTTCGAGCCCCTTCGTACTGTATGTCTGACAATAGCTCCAAACCCTTGGGTCAAGCTTATGGCATCACCTTAGCCATGGGGTTATCTGCCACCCGCCTCTTGGAGATCGACACTCATCGACGAATTCTGCGGGCCCATGCACAGCTTTCAGCCAAGGAGCTTTCCCGTCAATCATCGTTGGTGGACGAGATGCAGATGGGCGTCACACGACACATCAGCCACTCTCTAGAGCAGGCATTGTGTTCTAGCGCTTCAGACTATTGAAGGCCGGACCGTTCGGCCTTCATTGCTGATACCACGTTCGGCGTGAGGAACTATTCTAGAACGATCCTGCTCTCATATGCCAAGGCTTGTTCTCAAGCGAAACAGACTGGACGACCGACATTGGGCGGAACGCCAAGGATGTGAAAGCGGGTTCTGGGTAAGCAGTACGAGGAGTTCTGGGTTGATGTCAGCCTTACAGCCTTAAGGATGACGCAACAACTTGACGATATCCAGCATAAGCAACATCATTTGCCCATGACAGGAATCATGGGAATCATGGGAATCGGTCCCTTGCTTGCACGTTGTGTGGAGGAGGCCAGTGACTCGCTATACGGTCACCAGCGTCTCGTTTGCGACTCATGATGTCCCACCCTAATTCGATTCTCCGCTAGTTCCAGAGCCACCGAGCTCAACAAGACGCTTGAACAGCCCTCCGTCCTTGGAAAATGCCTCGCCAAGGCTGAAATCAGTGGCAGTCCGGGACCCGAGGATTCGGACGGCCCAGGCCAAGGTTGCTGCCGGTGGTGTCGAGCATCTGCCTGTTCTGAACGGTTCTTGGCAGCCACATTCCCGAGGGTTTGGTCTGCCGTCAGATTCTTCTTTCTTGACAAACCGCCAAGAAATCATTTGGCCTGCATGCGACACTGACGAACATGATGACAGCTAGATCAGCCCTTTGAAGAGTGCGCGCTTACCAGAGTGTCAGAAGAGGCAAGGGAAGAGAAACAATTGGATTGACTATCTTCGACCCCCATGCTTTGGTCAATCTAGGCATACACACCATCTCAGGTTTCTAGGGGATGCCCATCTCCATGAAGCGGTTACAAAACAGCGATGCCGGCCGGACTTCTAGACGGGGAGGATAACAGACAGTACATGTCATCGGGCTGATTTCCCCGGGTGTTCTGCTAAGAGCTTTGTCCTACTACCACCCGAGTTTATAAATTTGCCCTTCAACCGTTTCTTTGCTGTCTTTCTCCACAACCATAGCGATGTCCGATCAAGATGTTCCTCAGTCGAACAAGACTCAGCCTGGCCATACAGATACCTCGCCGGCTCAGCAAATCGCAGCACAGAGTAAAGCGTTAAACCAGAAGTTGGATGTAGCTTTGCTCCCTCTACTATCTCTACTCTACCTGTTCAACGGCCTCGACAGGGGAAATGTTGGCAATGCCGAAACCCAAGGTATGAATCCTTACTTCTCACCTTTGAAGCACTCCGGGTTGGGTTAACCAACTGACAAACCTAGGTTTCACCAAAGATATCGGCGCCCAGCCAGACGATCTAAACGAAGCCGTCTCGCTCTTTTTCGTCACATTCGTTGTCCTCCAGCCTGTGTCCGCAGCAGTGGGTCGATACATCGGAGCGAGGCATTGGATCCCCTTCCTGATGGTAAGCTGATGCTGGGATCACCATTACGACGACATGCTGACATGTTCGGCAGTTCTGCTGGGGCGTCGTGACAATTGGCCAGGCTTACATCAAGGGTCGTGGTACGCGTCCTTTCCCTTACGCTCCAGATGTCGTTGATTGTCTTCTGACTTAGTCTCAGGGGCACTCATCGCCACCCGCCTGCTCATCGGAGCCTTCGAAGCCGGGTTCTATCCCACGGCCGTCGCATACCTGTCGTTTTTCTACCCTCGTTACGATTTCTGCGTCAGACTCGCTCTGTTTTATGGACAGTATGCCATTGCGGGCGCCTTTTCTGGCTCCATCTGTGCGTCTCCTCCCTCGACTATCGTGGCTCTCCGTACTTACACTCTGCAGCATATGGTATCTTTCACATCAACCGTGGCAATCTGAAGAACTGGCAGTACCTTTTCCTCATCGAAGGCGCTCTTACATGTTTCTTTGCTATCATCGCCTGGGCATGGCTTCCCAACGGCCCCGGCTCTGCCTGGTTCCTTCGCCCAGATGAGCGCGTCTTCGCCGTCGAACGGATGAAGCAGGACAACGCCGCGTTCGTCGAACACGAGTATGGAGAGGACGGCATAGAGAAGGACCGCTTGAGCAAGAGGGACTTTGTGGAGACGCTCAAAGACTGGAAATTGTGGTCCGTCTTGGTGCTCAATATCTTTGCAAGTGTTCCCAGCGGTGCATTCTCGGTATTCCTGCCGCTTGTTGTTCAAGGCCTGGGATACGAGTCCATCATCGCCAACTTGGTAAGTTCTCGCCCGACGTACAAACCTACCTTGACACTTGACTGACTGTTTCTTCTCCAGATGACAGTTCCTCCGTTTATCTGCGGTGCCGTTGGCCTCTACATCTTCGCTCTCAGCTCAGACCACTACAAAGAACGTGCC
This sequence comes from Fusarium cyanostomum, assembly GCA_014824385.1. Taxonomy (NCBI): domain Eukaryota; kingdom Fungi; phylum Ascomycota; class Sordariomycetes; order Hypocreales; family Nectriaceae; genus Fusarium; species Fusarium cyanostomum. The sequence continues at coordinate 43,369 of JABCKW010000429.1, forward strand.
TACCACATCATAGGAGGCATCGTACTCGCCATTGTCGGTCTCATTCTCACGGTTACCATCTCTTCGACCACCGGTAAATACATATCCCTATGCGTCCTCCTCTCCGGCATCTACGTCTCCGCTCCTCTTACGATGGCTTGGCTCAGCGGCAACACTCCTGAGCCTGGCAAGCGGGCTCTCGTTGTCGGCGTCAATGGTTTTGGCAACCTAGGCGGCGTTGTCGGAGCGCAATTGTACCGACAGCGGTTTCGTCCCGACTACAAGATTCCCTTTTACGTGACGCTGGTGTTTCTTGTCCTGGCTTCAGTCGGGTATTTAGCGTATCGATTCATGCTCCAGGCGGTCAACAAGCGCAAGAGGGCGCTGTTGGCTATGATGACGGAAGAGGAGATTGAGAGCGAGAGGCTCAACGACCGACGGTATGCGGACAAGAAGTTGACTTTCATGTATGGGTTGTAGTTGCTGGGGGGAGTTTCCTTCTTCTCTTCTTTTCTTTTCTTCTTTTTGGCAAAGATTTAGACAGATAGAATTGGGCCCTCACGGGGCCATTGATCGCTATGAATAAATGATATATGGCATCACGGTTCCTTCTCCGTGTCCTTCATGTTGGCCAGTTGACTCTGCAGCCCCTGTTTGCCCACTCTCATCGCCATCTCCAGCTCCCTCTCCTCATCTCTTAGCCGAGCTTTACTCGCCGCAACCTCCCGTTCTCGCTTCCTCCTCTGCTCCTCCACCACCCGACTCCTCTCCTCCAAAGCCTTCTCTCGCTTCTCCCGCGCCTCCCGCTGCTTCTTCTTCTCCTCGTCATCCTTGGCCGCATCCGGGTCATCGGGTGGTGGGGGCAGGTTGCTCACGTAAGCCTCCATCAGAGGATCGCGAACCTGGGGCTCTAGGGATATGTAGCGGATATCGGTGAGAACTGGATCCGGTAAGCCGGTAGATAACGACTTGCTGTTGAGGATGTGGATGGGTTGCGCTTTCAGCAGCGCGGTGAGGTCCGACTTGAGCTTCGCCTGGGGCATCTTGAGCCGGCTGATATGTTCCCGATACATCTTCTCACGGTCCTTGTCGTTTATTCTGAAGTTCTTCATTACGTCTTCCTTTTTGTACTTCCTCTTGAACTCGGGCCAGTACAGCTTCGGCGAAGCCTTCTCTTGGAGGAAGGCCAAGTATGCAATACGAGGATCCCTCTTCTCCTGCCTGGCCCTCTGCTCCTTCAGCTCCGCAATCTTTTCGCGTGTCCACTCATCCCAGCAGTCCCGGCGTGCCTTGGTGGTGCTCAGGGCAGTATACCGCAAATCATCAATGATTCTGCCCTCCTCCAAGAGTTTTTCCCACGGGCTGTAGGGATTGATATTGAAGTCGTTGAGAAGATCTTTGAAGAGAGATTTGGCGTCGTCCTCGGAGAAGGGCACGCCTTCAGCGCCTTCAGGCCAGTTCTCGGCGTCGCCATCGTCGTAGTCGCCCGGTTCCAGGCCGTAATCCTCTCCCATAGCTTGGAGTTGTGCTGCAATATCTGCTTCTGTGAACTCCAGCGGCGCATCTTCACCTCCGTTGGGGTCTTCGGTTCGTTGTCGTTTTGGCGGGTGCTCTCCATCGCCGTAATCGCCTTCGCCTTCGTCATCTGTCACCTCAACCTCTTCGTATTCACTATCATCTTCCATCTCCGCAGCCGGCGCATCGGCCTTGGTTGATGCTACGACCACCTCTTTTTTGTCATCCTTGTTGGTGTCCGACTGTCCCTCAAGCTCCCCCGCAGCCTTCTGTCGAAGTCGCGCCTTGTCAAGCTCCAAGATTGCCGGCATCAGCTTCTCTGGAATGCGCCAGTAGCTGGTATTCTTGTCCGGGTTGTAGACGAATCGTCTCGAGTACTTTGTGTACACTAGAATCCATGGTTCGCAGCCTGGAATCGCTTCTCTCTTTCTCGGCTTGTCGACAGGTTGTGGGCGTGGTCGACCTTCGAAGCCTCCTCGGCCACCTCCGTGACCTCCTCGTTGCTGGTGATGCTGCTGACCTCCATGCTGTGTGTGATTCAATTGTGCCATATAAGCATTTGCGACGTTGGGATCGGCGAGAGATGGCACAGAGCCATAAGGAGGGTATCCGGCCGCCGGAGCTTGGGCTGGTTGCGGTGGCAGCTGCTCGGTTCCTGGACGCTTGTATGTTGATTCTTTCGTCTCGGTATTGTAGTAGTATGTGTGGCCGGTCGGCGCCGTGTGCTCGCTCCATCCCGGGGGCAACGGCGCCAACGCGGCTGCTGATGGTTTGTGTGTTGATTTGAGCATCTCGGGGCGTCGCGTCGCAAATTACACCATCAGGTGAAGGATTCGGGAGAATGGGAGAAACGTGCACTCGAAGGACTGAGTCTCATGCGTTATTGAGATTGGTGATTTTCGTGACAAGGGTGGAAGGGCGGCCGACAAGAGATTGTGGTTAGAGAGAGGATTAACGAAGGTCGGCGACCATGTTCACGTTTGCGATCATTGAAGGCAGAGGAATTTGGCGGACAGTGGAGGGACAGTGGAAGTTTGTTTACCCTAGAGCTCCACGTGGGCATCCAAATTCTATAGGTACTTTTGACGTCCTTCTATTGAGAACACATGCATTTAATTCAAGCTCAAGAGGTCAGAGATCGATTGAACTGGCAAGGTTCATGCCTGAGTGGCTTTTTCTGGTGCATGCACTTTGTAACGGGGTTGATTCATCGGTTTTAGTAGAGATATTGGATGCGGATTTGGCAACTTTAGCCCACCAGCTTCAACAGAGACCAAGGTAAAGCTATACGGGCTGCGCTGCTGCATGTTAAACTCTTAACGACAGAAACAAGAGAAAATATCATTAACGGCAAGTCAAAAGATTGAATCCAGTTCTGGATGTTTCAAAAGTAGATGCTTAGACCTGTCTTCTCCGGGGTTGATGTCAACCAAGCATGCTCCCAATAATAGCAGGCCCAGAAATTCCAGGCCAACAGCTCGGGCGCCAAATCCAACCTCTAACTACGTTAAGCTTACAATCTGTCAACACTTCAACTTCAGATTAAGCAACTCTCGATAACACCGTCCCCAGCCCAACAATGATATAAATTCCGGCCACGGATATTTACGACTCCTCAACTTGAGCACGCTGTAGGACCGCGTCCTCCCATTTCGCGAGATTTCCGCAGTCAATGTCACGCCGACTTCACCTTCATCCACTAGCAACCCTCATCCATCATGGCTCCGTCTCATAGCTACAGCTCATCCGGCGGACCAATCTCATTCTTACAAAGGTTCTGGAAGGTGAGATAGCTTCGTGCAACCTAGGTTGGCAACAACAGAAAGCCTGACGCAGTCCATCTTTGGCTATGCTGAACAGACAACTCATGCACCCGATTATGTCGGCTTCCTCATCCTCCTGGCGGGATGGATCCTTGTAAGCCTTCTATCTCCCTTGGCAGCTTAGAACAGCTACTGATACTACTCCAAGATCGTACTCTTTGTCAACCCGTTTCATCGCATGTTCTTTATAAATGACCTTCAGATCTCGTATCCCTTTGCGGTTCATGAGCGCGTCCCTGTCTGCACGTCTTCTCCTGTCGCATTCACCCTCCGTGACCGGAGCTAACAAGAACAACCAGTCATGAACTTTGTCTACGCTCTCTTCATACCGCTAGGAGTTCTCATCGTCTACAACATCGTCTCAAAGTCCTCTGCCGCCAAGCACGAAGTCACCTACCTCTCATTGCTCATCTCCATCGTGCTCACATCCTTCATCACTGACATCATCAAGAACGCCGTTGGCCGGCCTCGCCCTGACCTGCTGGACCGCTGCAAACCGGCTGTCGGTACAATGGCCAATACTCTCGTCACTATCGATGTCTGCACGGCACCCGATGGTCATGTCCTCCAGGAGGGCTGGCGATCATTTCCCTCTGGCCACTCATCCTTCTCTTTTGCCGGCCTAGGCTTCCTCAGCCTCTTCCTTGCCGGACAGTTCCACGTCTTCCGTTACGCAGCCGGTGGCCGCGATCTCAGCCGCGCCTTGGTATGCCTTATACCGCTTATCGGAGCTGCTCTAATCGCCATATCCCGATGCGAGGACTACCGTCACGATGTCTACGATGTCTGCGTCGGCTCGGCCCTAGGTATGAGCGTCGCCTACTGGAGCTACCGACGACACTTCCCACGATTGTCTAGCCAGCGATGCGACGAACCCTATCCAAGGCCGGGTGTCGACACTCAACCAGGCTGGCAACGAGTCACCGACGAGGAGGAAGCCAGGGGGACAGATGTAGGGTTCGAGATGGGCAACCTGAGAGAACCGCGACGCTGATATTTGGTCGCTTAGGCATAGTTCGTACTTGTTTGAACTGCTTTGGCTTCGCTTGCATTGCCAGCCTGCTTTAGACGCGGTATGGGCTGTTTGGCAGGACGTCACAGACTTGAAGGAGCTCGTTGATCAGATTTGTCTCGTCTGGTCATTTCATGATATTATTGTACAGGGGCAGATTAGGGCGGCCCCGCTCCCCCTCCTACCCATCTATCAAGAATCTATTGCCTTGCGTCTTACTTTTCCTCCGTATCCTCGCTCTTTGCTAGATCGTGCTCCTTCAACAACGCCGTGATCTCATCGGCGCTCCACAGCCGGTGATAGATCTTGCCGTCCTCGGTCTGTCCCACTGTTGCAAACTCGACTGAACGAGGGATTAGCTAAAATGCACAGGAGGCAAGGGTGGCAATTGACATACTCTTCTCACTGCTCAGCTTGGTCGAGTCCATGGTCTTGCTCAGGACCTTAACAGCCATGCCGCAAGCCTCCTTCAGGTCGCAGTCCTCCTTGTAGTCCTGCTTCAACAAGCTCTGTGCGCTCGCATTATTGGCTCCCGCACTGGTGGCCTTCCAACCACCGTAGTTGCCCGATGGGTTGCTGAGGTATAGCTGAAACTGTCTTCGAGGATCCCAACCAGCATAAATGAAGGACACACCAAAGGGACGCAGACCACCATGCTGGGTGTAACCCTGCTTGAGATCGCAGAGCCGGCGCACGAGCTGCTCGCAGGGAATGTCTTCGTTGTAGGTCAGGAGATATCGCTGGGCGGCTTGTCGAGCGTAGTTGATGAGGATGTTGGCATCGGCGGTCATTCCAGCGACAGCACATATCATGTTGCTATATCAGAAAAGAGCAAACGTCAGCAAGGTCTATTGTTGACTGGCAGTTGCACATAAATGATGCAGCGTCTTCAAATCGGCAAGAAACAGGAGGGTGGCGCACTCATTCAGGATATAGAGCTTCTCAGCCGAAGTGTCCTGCTCCAGCAGCTTCGAGGTGACCTTTCGTTCGGCGGCCAGGACGATGCCATCCTTGGCCAGGATACCAATGGCGGTACCTGCATGTGAGATGGCCTCTAGCGCATACTCGACCTGGTACAGGCGGCCCTCTGGTGAGAAGATGGTTGTCTATCGGAATCGGTCAGCTTGGGAGAGCTTGGAACTGCTAGAGCTTCAAGGGCCAACGCACTCGGGAATCATAGCGGCGAGACATGATGGAGGCGATCGAAGGGCGACACGGACGATCAAAAAGTAAAGATTACAACTCTCCGGGCGTGTCAAAGACCAAGGCAATAAGATAGAGAGTTGTGGTGATGGTTTTGTCGTTGGAGTCGAGGCGTGGATTCGTTTACGTCGGTGCAGCCCAGGCTACCTGTGACGGAGCTCTAGGCCGCCGCGCCGCGTTAGCTTTCTGAGGCTGGAGAATGAATGCCTGAGGCTTGAAGTGCGTGCTAAGCAGCAGCCAATCTGGTCTGTGGGCAGTTACAAGGCTGACGCTTCGATCCTGACTAAGCCGATCGCTTGGATCGTAGAGTGCTGTCTTGTTTTCCAGGCAAACAGATCGCCACAATCAGGCATCAAACAGCTTTACGCTGCGCGCAACTAAGCAATCTGGCACCTGCCACCTCGAGCACCAGCCACCGCAAAGTCGCTGTAGGGCAGGAGCGGGCCTAGTACCGAAGTTTTCCACCTCCGCAGAAGTGTAGCTGCCCTTCCCCCCTCTCCGACCAAAACCTTTCCTTTACATCATCATCATCCATCAGGAATCGCGACACTTCGCTTGCTCGCTTCGGTCTCAGCAACCTCGCCTAATTACCTTTTGCCCGACGCGACATCCAAACCCAGAAGATTCCGTCTTGGATATTGCAGCCGAGCTCGCCCGTACTGCAACCTCGGCACGCGACCCTCCATCCACTGATACTGAATCGCCATCACCAACAGACCGTCGCGCACCTTTTCGGAGCTCGCGACGCCTTCCAGCAGCTCCCTAAGCATATACAGCTCCAGGCGCAATACACTCGACACCAAGCGCTCTCCGCTTAAGCTTTGCGCACACAGGAATCCGAACTTTAGTGCCTTCGGCAACGAAAGCATTTCCTTTGCGCCAAGACGGATAGAGATTGGAGAGGCAGACGAGCATCTGCGCGTGGATCTACTGGGAAGAACTTGCCGTGACATAGTCGTGACTCTTAATTGTCTCCCACGTAATTAGCTCAATGTCCGTCTGAGGGAGCACGCCGTCCCGAGCCTTGCAACAGTAGACCCTTCCGTCCAACACGACTGCGTCGCCATTCACCCATCATCGTCCGACCCAGGAACGCGTTACCCTCTTGACAACCGCGGCACCACCTGTTTGTACATACTCTTCACACCATGTCCGGTAAGCGACAACAACCCGCCAGGTCTTCCAGGCGTTCTCAGCTTGCTGAGGACGATGCATCCCACAAGCGCGACGACCGCGGCAAAAACAACCAGTCCAAAGAATCAACTAATAGCAACAATCCAGGCGAAGCAGAACCGCGACGATCAGTCCGTGCCACCAAAGGACAGCATACCAAATCCTTCGACGAACTTGAACCGCCGACCGTTCCCAAGCGACGACAGACGAAGAAAACCAAGAAAGCCAAGGAGCAAGAGCAGGAACAAGAACAAGAACAGCCGCAGGAACAGGAAGAAGAAGAGGAAGACGAGCTTATTCGTTGTGTCTGCGGCGCGACCGAACAGGATGAGGACTCTGGCGAGGCCTGGATCGCCTGCGAAACTTGCGGCGCATGGCAGCACAATGTCTGCGTTGGGGTGAGCTCCTTCGACGACGAGATCCCCGAACACTACTGGTGCGAACAATGCCGACCAGATGATCACAAGGAGCTTCTCGATGGTATGGTCAAGGGCGAGAAGCCTTGGGAGGCCCGGCGTAAGGCGCATGAAGAGGAGGCTAAGAAAAAGAAACGAGGAGGTCGCAAAGGCAAAGGCAAGAGACACAGCGAGACCAAGGACGAGGACAAATCCAAGGCCAAGCCGTCTCCAGCTCCAGATATTACCAAGGACAAGAAGGAGGCCGCAAAACCCGGGAAGCGAAAGGCTCGTGAAGAGTCTCACGACACGGATGGCAAGGTACGCCCTTCTTCCTACCCCCCCCCTACTCCATGTTTGTTCTGCCGCTGACCCTGAACTCTATGTTAAGACGGCCAAGATGCGTCGCGTGTCAGAGAATGAGACTGTTCCTGTACCCGTCTCCTACACGCCACCAGCGGACCTGGCCAAGTCTCTCGGAGACTTGCCCAACACTCGAACTGGACCAGCCAAAGCGCTAAACAAGTCTATCAGCCACGTCTTGACATCAATGCAAAAGCGTGATGAACTCCAGCTTGAGGAGGGTATCACGCTCGAGTCCAAGTCGGAGACATTCGCTCTGCAAATTGAACGTGCCGTCTTCGACACGCATCCCGTCACCAAGGGCCAAAAAGAGTACAACCAACAGATCAAGACATTGACCTTCAACCTTAAGAACAACCCAGAATTGTGTCATGGACTTGTCGCTAGGACTCTATCGCCTGCGGGTCTTGCCGTTATGACATCGGAGCAGCTTGCTTCGTCAGAGATGCAGAAGCAGACTGCTGAGATGAAGGCCAAGGCTGAAAAACAGTCCATCCTCTATACCTCCGAAACAGGCCCCCGTGTACGACGGACACACAAGGGCGAAGAAGTTATCGACGACGAGTCCTTTGTCAACAGCGATGCTACCCCGGTGCCCCTGCCAGCAGGACCACGCCGTCCAGCCCCTCAAGCCGTTAAGAAGGAGCCTGTAGGGGGGGGCAAGGTAGATCTCGCGTCACATCCAGTGCAGCATGAGGATAAGCAACGATCGCCGAGCCATCCTGACTTTGATATCACCAAGGTCTTCTCGAGCGTCAAGTCTCCGAGTGCTTCTCAGAATCGCCGACCATCGGCTCTCGCAGCCCCGGCTAATGGCCCGGGCGTAGATCCCGATGTAGACCGGATGCTTCAGGACGAGAACGAGTCGCCGCCGTACTCGCCGACGGAGGAGACCCAGGACCCTGACGTTGTCTGGCGCGGCTCGCTGGCTATGAACTCGATTGCGGATTTCCCGGCAACGGCCAAGTACATCGGCGGCGCCAACTTTGCGACAGTGGGATCGTGGACAAAGCTGATCCCAAAGCGAATGACAGTCGCAGGTCGAATTACAGAGCAGAGTGCCATCGAGTATCTCTGCAGTCTCCGCTACAGCAGCTTCACTGATATAATCGTTGTCAACATTGCACCTGTGTCTCCTGCCTCTCATGCCGAGTTCAATGCCCTAGTCGACTACTTCGTCGGCAAGAAGCGATACGGTGTTATTGGGGACAAGGTCGTGGGCAACGTGCGAGATACATACCTTGTGCCGGTGCCTCCTGGCGAGGACAATTATCCCGAGTTTATGCTCAATCTTGTTGACAACAAGATACCCAAGAGCCGTACCGAACCGATGCTGTTGGCGGTCTTTGTGTATCGCAACGATCCCGAGCAGCTGAAGCAACTCAAAGATGGCGCCTCGAACCAACAGGATGCCAGTGCTCAAGGGTCGCCAGTACCCGGAGGACACGCCCAGCGAAGTAACTCGACGGCGTCAACAGGCCCAGCCTTTTCGCCAGCAACGCCTCAAGCTCCCCAGGGAGCATTCCCGCAGCACTCGCCCCCGGCTTATATGCAGTCAACAACACCAGTACCTATTCCACAGCCTCCTCATACCCGGCCTCCAGCAGCACAAGCACCAGCCGCGCCTCCTACCAGCCAGCCTCCAGCTCCGGCGCAGATGTCGGAGGCACAAAAGTACCAAGCTCAGCAGGCCGGCACTGCCATGGCCTATGAGGTTCTTGGGCCTCTGATTAGCGTACCGACGGTCCAGTTCATCCTCCCGCAAGCATACCAGATGTCTCGAAGAGAGTGGGAAGTGATTCGGCGCATCTATGAACGTGACACTCGGGCACGGGAAGATCTCCAGTATCTCGGGAGCCTCCTGGAGAAGGAGGGCGCTGATCAGAAGGTAGGGGGGCCCGTTGCGTCATGACCATGTTTACGAGGAAACGTAAGGGGGTAAGATTCGAAACAGGAGAGGAGCATGTAGGAGCAGGAAGGTATTTTCTATTTCTTGATACGTCTTGTTGCGTCTTAGTTATTTGTCGTTTTTATGTTCACGCTTGCCGAGGATAAGTCGGGATGGAATATTGGATTCATATGATACTCTAGAGAAGCGAATATCACGGGCTAGCTTTCTTCGCTGAAGACGAATAGGAGGAGGAATTTCATGTCGCTTATCGATCGCACTCAATGTGAGATATCCATGTGTTTCAATTCAAATTCATCTCAAGTCTGTTCTGTGCTGCCCACACCAGGCCATCCCCGCACAAAAAGAATGAATATCCAACACCACCAAAATCAGTCCAACAACAACAAAATGAAGCACAAAAAAAGGCCAGAAATATTAATGACATGAGCAAAAAATACATACAACAGCGGGGATTCGCTGGTCGTCACCGACCCAACTACTAATCCGCCCCTCACCGGCTTATCTATGGGAGAGCGGACGGGATCCCGAGTTCTCCGATGGGTATGGTCGTATGTACCAGATGATGCGCACAATCAGCTTATAACCTCACGAGTACAGCTATCACCAATGACAAATAACAAGAAGTCCAATGTAGAGTGAGCATGCAACATGATTCACGTCGTCTGTCTCAACCCTTCTGTTTTTGAGACTCTTCAGGGTTGCCGAGAGCTTTGGCGTTCCACCTCGGGTCATCACTCTCTTCAACAGGCGCCCAGCCAAGTTGGATCTATCTCAAGTCAATATGGCAATGCCGAGGATCCGATCTGCAGAGCAACATACCTGCATAGTCTTCTGGTCCCAATCCTTGGTAAAGCTCCGTATCCTCTCTCCCTCAACCTCAAAGATGGCCGCAGCACTCCACTGCGCACGTCTCCCCGTCTTCTCAATCCCCTTATACGGCTCCCCACAGTGACTCCCTTGTGCCGTATACCGCAGGAGAACGTGCCCGTCCTTTGCCCAGGCCTGGTCGAAGCGGATGATGCTCAGGTCTGCGACGCTGGCCATGACGGTTGCGTGCGAGTCGGCGTAGTCCATGGGCGTCTCGCAGCCGGGGAACGTCGCGGGCGCCCAGAACCAGCCGTCGGGGTGGCAGAGGTGTTTGACCGAGGAGGCGCCTTTGTTTTCGGTTGGCGAGTAGGCGATGCGCATGTATTCTTTGCAGAGGGCGATGTTGCGCTGTCATTGACTGGGGTCAGCAATAGGAACAACTATGGAGCATATCTTGGCCGGTATCTGAGAGTGACCTTGGACGGGATACGGACCTCTTCTTTCTCCGTCTGAGACGGCGAAGTGACGCCGGGGGGCTGCGTCTTGGAAGACATGACGTTGGGTAGGCTTGATCAGCTTAAGAGATAAGAACAAATCTTGCGCTGTGAAATATGGATCATTCGTCTGCCAATTCAACTCGCCTTCAATGCCTTTTCTACGTTGTTGTTGACTTTGGAAAGATATACGCCATGGTATTTGTATGCTGTCAGAGGGTCGTCACTCCAACATCTATGACATCAATTGGGGCGTGATACGTTCAGCTGGCCATCAAGACAATGGCTGCATTGCCATGTCTTATTTGACGTACCAATCAAGTGTCTAAGTCAAAATTCGATCGATATAAAACAGCAAGATGCGAAATTTACCTTGAAGCCAAGTCTCCGGACTGACTTATGCCATAATGAGATCCAACAGCATCCAGGGACACGAATGAGAGATTCTGTGAAGACCCATACTTTTCAGCTATATCTTTTAGACATTACTCGTACCTGGTTCCCTGCTTTCACCACGTTTTGCTACCTATCATTACACAGGTTGGCCCGCACAGGACCAAAATCGCAGGAATAGCCACTCCCAAAGCTCCTCTAAGAAGATATAAGTTTATGAAGAGAAGGCCTGGCCACTATCCTAAGACTTAGGTTAACCTGAAATCCTATCATGATATGATCGGATGCCTTGTGCTGTCAGTCAGTCAGGGCTTCTCTTCCCGATGTTATTTAGTGCTACAACACTGCCCGACGGACCAGATATCGACCAGTGAGGTGGCCACTCTTTCAAACTGAAAATACCATGTCTACCTACTCTTGAAAAGAAACGAGCCGAAACGTTAAGCGGCAATATTCTCAGCCTCTCTACCTCCAACGCCTGTCCTTCAGATGCTAGTTTTGCTTCCCCTGGTATCCAAACTCTCATGAGACCAAGCTTTTGAACGACCTCTACCGTTAATACCAGGCTCAACCCTCGGTCACGTTCGCGAACCGTAATATCGTTGCCTGTGTCTTTGTCCTATCCATCAAGAAAGCCTCTAACTATGGACTGCCTCCCAGCCAACCTCGCACCGCGAGATGGGGTGGAGTACCAAATCCCTCAACTCCAACTCGCGGATAATGCTCCTCCCCCTGGAGTTAGAGACCTCTTGGGGATTTCCCTGGATGGGTTCCACCTTGATTTCAAGCTCACGGTCACTGTGGTGAAGTTCCGCAGTCTTCTTCCACGCCTCCGTCATTTCTGGCGACCACTCCAGGTCAATCCCCTCAAGGTCCATCCAGTCACTTCGCTAGGTGATAGTAGGGGTCGCATTTGCATTTTTGGTAGCATATCGAAATAGGGCAGTTCCTAACTTGCTGCCCCACCACAATTCCATTGTCTCCAGCTGGGGCATCCGCGCTGCTGCACCGGCGGCCGCACATAGCATGGCCTTCAGCCATGGATGCTCTTGTATAGGTTCTTCATAACCTGGAGCGAATAGCCTGAGGAACGGACTGGCCAAAGCCAGGTAACGCAATCTGTACCAGAAAAGGCTGGAAAAATGGCCAGGTACCTGCATGACTGGGTTGAAATCGAAAAGGAACCCGGTGGTATCCATTTTGGGGCCAACCGACAGCTCTGTAAGTGCCCAACTGCGTTGCGCAAGTTTCTTCCCTGTGATGTAGTCGCGTACTTCTCTGGGTTGACGGTCACACAAACGGTCGTTGTTGTCTTGATAGATGTATATCCGGCTGAGACTGGGCGGAGCGGCAGCGAGGACATTGTCAAATAAGTCTACGAGTAGCACATGGTTAGCTAAGACTCGAGACATTTGGATGAATGAATTGGCTTGCATTTTCGGTAGAATACCTGCTGAAGGGGTTTGAGGGGGCGCCATTGCTCGATCCGGAGCATCTCTAGACTGGTAAAACTCTGTCTAAGGAGCCTGATGAGAGCGAAGGGCGATAGAAGTCGGTAGAAGGGTCGGCGTATAACAAAAGCCTTGACAAAATCGACTTGTGGGAGTCGTACTCTAAACTGTCTTCGATACCCATCTTCAAAGTCGAATTCGAGAGGCGCTGTGCCTCGGAATCTCTCAATCTCGTCGTACGTCCGAAGATCACGCATGGATGCTTCTTTGTGTAGATGAGGTAGGTCAACAGCCTCGTTGGCTCTTGTGAAGTGGTACTTGATGAATTCATCAACGTCGCCGAAATCTTCGCTGGTGACCCAGGGGTAATCGTCCGGCATTTTGAGGTCTTCATAGACGTGCTTAAAATCACTTGGGGAATGCGAGTTTAACTCTAACGTGATGCTGGACTGGCTGATGCCGTTTCGGCGCATTTTTTTCGACAAAGGCGCGAGTATGTGTAGTAAAGTGCATATGGCTGTTGTGAAGATGGCATTGTTTCTTGCGTATCAAGTCAACGTTAATGAGCAATGATGTGGGAACAGTGCACAGTGCACGTTGGCAATTTACCTCTTTGCGGTAGCTTCGTCCTCGCGCAGCTGGCAGGCTGAGCAATCGTAACGGTCGAGTTTGATGCGAAGTCGAATGTAGCGAATATAAGTGAGCCTGGCTATCTTTGCTCCGTAAAGAATCAAGCGGAACCCCTGCAGATGAGACTGGTCCAGGGTGAGTTGCCGAAAGATGCTGCGTTCGAAGAAAGCCTGCCATTCTGACGAGACAGTGGCGAATTTGGCCAAGCCCTTTCTGCGTTGAGTCCGTTTTCCGTTTCCGTCGTAGTCTTTGACGAGTGTTTCGAAGACCTGGAGCCGCAGCTCGGGAGGGAGCGATGCCCACGACATGGTGAATAGATACTGTGTGGATGTAATGATGTATCTGGAGGATGGCGAGGGTGCAATGCCGTGAGAAGATCAGACGGCGATGTCAAAAGATGCACAAATGATGGAAGGAATGAGATGAGTTCTTGAAATAGCAGGCACGAGGAGTGTGATAGCAAGAAACCTGAGTTGGCGACGCGAGGCGCAAGTCAACCGAAAGAAAGGATGCGGCCGCGACTACAAACTGATGTCTATTAGATGGACCAGAATGCAGAGAGGGGCGTTTAGATACCATATTAAACCTGAGGCACCTGGTCTAGGCTCCTAGAAGCTTAGAATAGCATATATCAATCTTGTGATTGCTCTTTAGGTAAATAAGTTAGGAAATTACCAACCTCAAGGCTAGGTCGTAGGTATATTCAGGCGGAGCTTTTGTCCCCCCACTGTACAGCATTCCGGTTTCCCCTTAGCAATCCTACTAGCCGTGAGCTTTGTTGCAGTTCCAGGGTTGGTCTTGTAGTTATCGGGGAGTTCAGGAGGTCTTGGGGATTTGAAGGTACCCTAGCTTCCCTCGCGACCTCGGTGACGCTCCAGCTGCGTCTTCCATCACGCCAATTCCTGAAAGAAACAAGAGTAGCATACTTATATTGGATGTCCCGCCGAGGACAAAAAAGGGCGGGAAATAATAATTTCTACCATAAGAATACTTAGGCACCTGGAGATGACCTCGTTACTATAAGCCTTATAATAGTAGTCGGGCGATCTCTCTCTAAGCCTATGAATATTATTACTGTTAGGTCTTCTATTCCTAAGCTTATAGCATTATTAGAGGAGTTTTAGCATCAATGGCGGTTCCCGCGTATTTTGCCCCCCACTGGGATGCGTCCTCATCCTTCATGGCTTAGCAGAGGCTGAGTGTGTCAACAGCCGCCAACAAAGGGTCAAATCAACCCCACACTTCAATGACGCAACCACGTCACAGCCGCAACCCAAAAATATCCCAGAAAAGCAAGTCAGCCTTGATTCTTCCAACTCCAACTTCAACCTCAACTGCAACTCTCACCTTGCCAAATCCTCAACCTCATCTGCCTCAATCAAGCGCATTGCAAGCCGGTAGGTAAATACCACACCAGGCACTCACTCTCCACTTGGAGAAACATTGGATTTTGACAATCCCCCAAAGCTAACGTTGCTGATCCACCGTAGATCCACCGCAACCTCTCCCATCAAGCCACCTGCGACTCTGCACATCCACAATGGCTTGCGGCTCCTCCCACTCTCTCGTCGACCGCAACGGCCCTGGCGGCGCAGCCGCCTCCATCGCCGAGTCTATCATCAAGCCCTCAGAGGCGATGGGCACCAAGACGAAGTGTATCGAGTGCGGTGACTACGAGTGTTGTTGTATCCCCTGTACCATCCTGTAGGGGGTTTCCCAATGGCGCGAATATGATACATAGCCATGGCGCTTGGAAGGAAGTTGGGCGCGTGTTGTTTGGGCATTGAAGGTGACTGGATTCATGCAATTGATGCTGCTGGGAACATAGTGCAGCTGCAGCGTATATACCAAATGGACGTCGAAACGAAATCCATGATCAATTCGTTAGCTACCTAAGCTCTTTGGCTCGGTGTGTATCCTTTGGCCCTCCTGGGCAGCGTGCACTTAATCGTAGTAGCAGTCTTGCAGCTAGAAAAGGCTGTATGTAAGTTAATGGGTTGCGCAAGGCCTTGATCTTCCCCGTCCAAGTTTCCCCAGCTCTTACGTACAGAGCGCGTTGTCTCTCCTCCGCTCAAATAACCGTGGGCATAGGGCGTGTTCCTTAAATCACTCGTGAAGCGTCAGCTGCACGCTCGTAAAACGCAATATGGCCAGGCCCAATCTGGGCACTCAATATCGCCTTCCATAAGAAATGAAATGCAGTCCCATGTGACGAACGCCCGTGTCAACTGTCGGCTGAGACTTTATGCGAACGCGGGTCGCCAGACTAGGCTATATCGTGATTCAAGGCGACTGGAGAAACTTCAAGATCTCCGTGACCCTCAAATGATGCTGGCAATGGTGTTTGAGCCATCCTGTGGCTGGTGTCTCCATCCATCCTCTAGGAAAACATGGCATCCGTCACAGCCCACATATCTTTCTCCCTCTGCGCCGCCAACGCAGCCAAATCGCCCTCCTCGTTCTCCTGCCCCAGCGGCTTGGGCACATCTGGCACACTCAAGCTTCCCAGGCCATCAAGCACGCGGCGAGCCTTATCTACCTGCGTTCGGATGGCCATGGTCTCGGTGCGTGTGCGATCTAGGTGCTCCTGCATAAGTGCGATGACCGATTCGCGTGCCTGGTGCGGTCGGTACTCGTTAAGGATGTGGTGGAAGTTGATGAAGAGGGTGCGTAGGTCCTGAACCTTTGCTTCGGCGTGTCCTGGATTCTGAGACAGTGTGCCCGAGAGTTCGAGAAAGTTGAGAAGCAGGGATTTTGCGAGGCGCTTGAGCTCAAGGGCGCGGTCAAAGTGCTTGGCGTCCTTGGAGTCGGACTGTGTCGTCGAGGGGAGGTTGGTGATGCCCTGATCCTCAAGGGTAGGGAGCTTGTCGTCCAGCTGCGCGACGCTCGATCAGCGCCTCGACTCTATTGACAGGCCATTGCAAATGCTTACCATGTACTGATCACCAAACACCCGCCAGCGTCCATCAGCTGGCTCAACCGGAGGCTGGAGATTGATGAGATCATCTGCCACGTCAGGCACGCGTACCGTCAACGGGTCACCGCCATGCTGATTGACATGCGATGCTCTAAGCTCCTCAATCCGAGAAATCTTATCGGTTGTGAAGTCCTTCCAGAATGGTGGAGGGTTAGGAAACATAGAGGAGAGCGAATACGCCTCCTGCTGGTCGGCCATCTTTGCCGATGCGACAGGGTCACCTCATGAGATGAAATACTCGGAACAAACAAGGAAAGAATGCCGCCCGGCGAGGTTGGAACCGAGACAAGGCTGAGATGTAGCCTCTTAGAAACCCGCAAGCGCAGAGCTCCCTTGAGCCCTTGGTGGGGGAGTGAGAGTTTGGCGGGAGGATTTAAACCCACGTGGATGCAACCAGAGGCAGCTTGGACAAAGACGGTCAAAGCTTCCAAGTATTATGCAAATTTCCAACATTGAATATCGTCTAGGAGGAGAAAAGAGACGGTAAACCGGGCCCGTGATGTGTAGAGAGTTGGTAAAGCCATTCAAATGCTGCGATATTCAAGACAATGCTGAGGCAATGCCGACTTGCGCCGGCTAATTGTCGGTGGTTGCTTACCCTCTCTTCTGTTTCCGTCTCGACCATCCTTAGCCGCAAGCGCCTCTTGTTCTCCAAGTTCAAACAACGTCATAAGCATTCCTCTACTTCTTCTCTTCTCTTCTTTCTTCTATTCTATCTGCTTATGGGATAAGTACGTTCAAAAGAACCTGAATCATCGCCGCCGCACTTAATTGGATATTCGGACAACCACACTTTACACTTTCTCAGAGGTCTGCTCCAACTCGGCGGCATCCCTCCACACGCATCTTCTCACTTCGAATCACGACTACATCTTCGTCCATGTCCGACGTGCGATCTCTCCTGCGGCAACAGCGCGCCGCTCGCCGCATCGAACACCCCTACGCTGCCTACTCCGACGCAGGCAAGCTGCTCTGCACCCTCTGCCGCGACTACATCAAGACCGAAACGCTATGGGACTCGCACGTCCGAAGCGAAACACACAAGGCTCGTCTTCTGAAAGCACAAGCAGCAGCTTCAGCCAACAGCCGAGAATCACAGAGGCAGACAGCTCTAAAACGGAAACACGACGATGCTGAAGATGCCGCTGCTGGCAGCGGGGACGGAGATGTCGAGATGGAGGACGCTATGCGGCGGAAACGAAGCAAACCTGACATGGGCGAGGCGGAAGGAGACAAAGAGGCCAAGGACCAGACCTTGACACCACCTCGGTTGACTAGGAGGACGTCGACCACTCCGTCGCAAGGCTTTGAGATCCAGATCCCCTCAAGACCCGCAACGCCTGCCCACCGTGATGGTTCCTCCGCTTCCACTCCGGGAGGTCAGCCGAATACCCTGAATTCACAACCTTCTACCGCCTCCCTCCCCCCACGCCGTCCCAGCAGCTTGACGACAGATGAGCGGTCGGGCTCGACGGCAGCGCAAGTCGACGAGGCAGAATGGGCGGCCTTCGAGGCCGACATCGCCGCCACAGCAGTTCCTTACGATGAGGATGCGGTCATATCTGCCCCTGCCATGACGGCTGAGGAAGCCGCTGCCGCCGAGGTCGAGAAAGAAGAGGAGGCCGAGAAGCGCCGCGCCCAGGTCGACGTTGACCTCGAAGACGAGAAGGAGGAGGCAACCCGCGCGCTCGAAGAGGAGTTTGAGGAGATGGAAGAGCTCGAGGCACGTGTGAGACGCCTCAAAGAGAAGAGGGAAGCCCTGCGAAAACGGGGCGAGAGCTTCAGCCAGGATTCTGCAGCTGCTAAACCTACAGGCTTGGGCAAGGAGAACCTACACGCTCCTGTGGTTGAAGAGAAGGAGGATGACGAGGATGACGAGGATGACGAGGATGACGAGGATGACGAGGATGACGAGGATGACGATGAAGACGACGACGACGACGATTGGGACGGCTTCAGGTTCCGAACCGCCTGAAAAAGGAAAACCAGGCATACGCTCACATCGCGCATGCCAGTCCACTGAAGGGTTCCAACGCAGCCCTCAAAGGACCAACACAGAGGAAGCTTTTCGAAAGCCCTCAGTTTTGTACAATCAACACAACCTACATAATGTATTATACAAACAGCCCTGTCATGCTCCCAAAATGGGGCATGGAATGTCCTCGAGAGCCTTCTTGTCGCTAATGCTTCATGCTGAAATGGTGAAAAGGGATCCAGCCCTCGATCTGACCAGAAACAGATACAAATGATGGCAAGAGCGCCGGGGAAAACAATGAAACCTAGCCTATTATGGCCCTGAACAGCTAACACAAAATGCCATACTACATGCTGCACTGCAACCATCTGTCTTGCGCAGATCATCCCCATCGACAACTTACCAAGCGACGTCTCAGTCCTCACCGCGACTGACCCTCTCCCAGAACTTACGCAACCGCCACACGCGCCCGACTCCCCGACTCTCCTCCCATCTTTTCACACCCTCTTGGCGTTCTCTTACTTCTCGTCTCCACTTGGACGCAATCCACTGCCGCAGGCCGTCCTTGACCCTCTCCTTCTCAATCGCCTTTTTCTTGGCTACAATTGCTGGCGCAACATGCACCGGGGCCATGCCAGGCACGCATTCCCTTGGTAACACAGAACGCTCAACCAAGGATGCGGCTGAGGGCCGCGATGCTAAGCGTCGAGATAGTCGGATTGAGACCAAGGAGCGGGCCAGCCGTCGCGAGACAACCGAGGTGTGCGTCATGAAGACGGAGCGAGTGATGAGGTCAGCCAGGGACGGACGGGATGGTGACCACAGGAGATACGGAAGATCTAAACGAACTCGCTGAAGCCGGTAATAATGCAAAACAGGTGTTCGAGAGATGTCACGAAGTAGATGATTGGTCTGGGTCTTTGTCAGTCTGTGCTCTCAGAGCTTCTGAGCTGCCAGATCATTCCCGATCAGTCAACACAGACCGTCACAGGAAGTCGAAGAGGTAGGTCAGAATGCCTGCTAATGGCGTGGATAGTCTATACGTACCCTAGACGTTGAGAGAAGATCACTGACGTCCAGGAAGCCCATGATGTGGAAGAGAACCTCGTTTGGCAAATTCTCGAGGCACGGGGGGCTAGGAAGAACCCCCTGAACGCTGATGCCACTGCCACCGTCGCATCCTTTAGGCTGAGTGATGAGGTGAACGTCAACATGCGAGAAGGCTGGGCACATTGCCTCTTGCGAGAGGCCGGGAACCATTGGGATGGCGGCAGGTTGGGCATCAGCGACCGCGAAAGTCGCACGGCTGAAGGTTTTCTCCTCCGCTAAGACTAAATAACCAGGGTCATCAGGACGAGGTGACGAGAGAGACAGACGGCGTGCCTGCGAGGTGAGTTGGTCGGGCAATGTGGCGACAGGCTTCATGATGGATCAAAGATCTAAGGCCTGGGCGCGGCAGCCGACGGAGAACGCCAGGAGTGGGTGTGAGATAGAGGGGAGTGGGACAAGAAGACGGTTTGCTCGATTCGAAAGAACCTAGATGTGCAAAGCCCTTGGGTATCCCGGGAGGCGAAAGAACGCGGACATGGGGCGGGCGGGAAGAGACGGGCGTCACGTAGGTGTCAGGAGGCCGTCACATTTACAGCTTGGCTGTGACTCCGAAGTGATGGCCGTGATGGCCGGCCTGTGGTACTAAGAGTCCACAGTTTGGGTCAGTCAACGGCCCTTTGGAAACGGCGGAGGAACGACGACAAAGCAGATGACCGATGAGGGTGGCGACGGGGTGAAAAACACGCAGAGGGAGAAACACGGCGCGTAAGAGATGAGGTCGCGAATATGGTCGGCCTGGTCGCTCGGTCGTGACCCCAGAACCCAGTCTCCGACGCGCGAGAAATAGGCAACCGAGGAAGCGGTGGAGACGTGGGAGGGAATTATCTTGTATCGGAACTATTGAGCATTGGCGCGAAAAGGCCAAAGTATGAATACGAAAGATCGGAAGAGTTGAGGAGTGATTCCGGGGCGTTGCCGCTGATGACGTGGAGAGCTCTAGGGTGGTGGATGAGCCTCGGGTCGTCTACTTCGTAAGCGCGTGCGCGTCCCCGCTGTTCGGGCTAAGCAAGCAGCAAGCAGGCAAACAAGAATCGCGATAACTAGACACCTAGGATGAATATGATTGCCAAGTTGTACTAGATATAAAAGGATGAAGCTGTCAGTCTGGAACTGCTCGTGAGCAAAGAGCTATGAGGTGATGAGGCTGTGAGACAGGTTGGGATATGAAACTTGGAGTTGAGGGGAAGTTTAGGGAAGTGGGGACGGAGTGGAGAATCAGAGTGGGCGATCAAATTAGGCTTGATGTGGGGGCCAAGAAACGGACGTGCGCTTGCGTCCGTGAGCTGTCACTAATAAAACGGCACCTTCAATACCTAGGTAAGGTAGGTAGGTAGCTGTTGATAAGGTAGGCAGGGATGGGACACTTTGCTTTGCCGTGTGCCTGTCTCAGATTTTGTCGGCAACCAGGAGATGGAGAAACTTGATTGAGCAAGAACGAAAACCGTTATGCGGATACTTTATCTAGGTAGGTAATATTTGCTTCATGATTCCTATTATTAGCCAAGCGCTGGATAGTTTTCGACAGGCTAAGTTACCTGATCGATGCTGTTCTACCCGGAATCTCGGTGAGGCTCTTAACCCCGACGACCAAATCTGGTCACTCTCCTTCCTTCCTCGTTTGCCTCCACTGTCAATCAACCCCCTTCGGACGTGACCTCGTACTTGCCCCCCAACCGACCGTCTTCGAGGCCGGCTTTACTCGTTCGGATGTTGGTTTGGCTGTAGGTATCCGTACGGGCCCTGGCATTGACGGCGACAGAAGACGAAGCAACAAAAAACACCACGACCAAACATAAACAAGGCCAACATTCACCCGACAACGACAACAATACACATCTAGACTAAGTTACAGCCGCCACAGGCTACCGCAGGCACCGCTCACCCACCCACGCACCCACATCCACCTACATCACACATGGGCATTCGCCTGCATATGCTCATCACAGCCACCCGGAAGATCGAATCTGACGAACGAGCAAATGTAATGTGGTCCTCGCAGGCTCGCAGCAGCGGGCGCCATGCGTGGATCGACGTCCCTGCTGCTGCTACTGCAACTGCAGCTTGACCTGCACGCCTGCGTCGCAGCTTTCTGCCGCCGCTGTCGATGACTCTGGAGATCTGCTCGCTTTTGCTGCTCGACAACGCCTGACGAGGCCGATCCAGAGCGTGGCTCCTTGCTGTCTTGAGCTCACACTGACGTAGCCATACATGTTCCTTTTTCGTTCTTCACCCAAAGGTATCCCTTCACAATCCATGTGTCCGCTTCTGCACTGCATCCGCATCCGTTCCCGCCCATGCGAATCGATACATAGCAAGACGAGAAGACGAGGCAATCGTAACGTGCCGCACGACTTCGATCACATCGCATCGCATACACAGCTTGTCGGCTTTCTTCGCCGCCTTCCCGACGCCATTGTCTTTACTCTCACGCCCACGTCCTTCCTCTGCGTCGTGACGTGGAATTGAATCCACCCCGACTCTGCGGCCGCTTCTCCAGACCTTGGCAGTCAAATTCAAGGCTCTAGACCCCAGGTCCTATCGACAGGCGGATCCGTCATGCATTCAGTGCCTTCATCACATCACAAGACGCTCGATAGCCATGTCCATTTCCACTTCATCGCCGCCTGGCCTTGTACTGTCTCGATTTGCTTCACCAGGCTTCACCTGCTCGCCTCACTCACGATGTGTTCTATCTCCTTGCGCATTCTGCAGTTCGTTTTCCGGAAAAGACATTAGCCTAGCCTGTCTTGGCCGGCTCCCAATCTTGATGCAGAAGCCCTGGAGGCCTGGCAATTTCAATGTTGATCAAAGCTAGACAACAGGCCGCTGATCTGCACGGTTCACTCGGTAGCCGCCGTTTGGCTTTCGGCATCTCCTAGCGGCACAACTTGCTGAGTTGACAATGATAGTCTACTGTCGGTCGCCCTTACCTGTCTACCGCGCCTTGGCCGAGACATACCATGATGGCATCTCAGTGACGCTGGCCATTGTGCCGGGGGTTCAGACTTTCGGCAAGGGCTCCATATACGTACTCCACTCCACCCTGACACTGACACCCTCAGACGCAGGCGCACAACCAGTCTCAATAGTGCCGTGGAACGGTGTCATCGCACGATATGCCCAGCACCTCGCGACAGAACCCTGTTTCTGTTCTTTTTTTTCAAGTCATTGCCTCTCCCAATCCTCCTCCTGTCTCGATGCCTTCACAGCAAACATTCGCCATAGGGCCGCAAAATGGATGGTTGCACCACCTTACTTCTTTCACCGCCCGCTGTGTTTGACCAGCCTTGTCGCATTTGCCAGAAGATTTGTGGTGTGGCCAGCAGACTCCAACTCGTCGTCTGTTTGTTCACCTGCTTTACATTTCGCGCCGTCGCAGAGAGCTTGGCTTACTGGGATGGCCACGCTTTTTGACCCTGGCCCCCAACCAATCATTGCCTCCAGCAACTGCCCATGCGGCGACAATGGAAACACGTCTGCCGCACGGGAAGACCCAGCCTCAAGCCGCTGCCCGCGCCTTCGTCCCTGGACCCGTTCCTTGTCAGTTGCCTCCCCCACACGGCTGCGACGCTACCATTCGACAGCCTTCTTCGAGTTCCTCCCGCGCCGAGCAAATGAACGGGGAAGGTCTGAACCTACGTTCGGAGCTAGAGTCGGAAGTGGGCCAAGCGACGTAACGCCTAATGGCGCCGACTTACTCTCTTGTCCCTACCGCGCGCCTCGAGCCATAGGTTGAGAAATGGGCGTTCTGAACTTGAACGATTTGGCTTCCGCCAATTGTCAATCCCAAGTTTCTCGTAGGCTCGGACAAGAGATCTGGTTTCTCCATTGGCCCCAGGTACGATCGGACGCTCCCGCCCCGTCACTTGCGAACAGGCTTCATGCAGCGGGTTTAAGACACATGATTTGCAGCAACCCAGGTGTTCGGTTCGATTTTGAGCTCGCTAAACTTGGTCGTTGCTGGGGTCCGAGGCTCATTGGGCGACTTCTGATTGCGGAATTTTCCTAGCCAGCGCAGCCTCTGCGGCGCAACGGTCTGTACGTGCTGGCTCCCATACGTACAAGGTTGCAAGACCAAGCCTGTGGCCACTTCCTTGCAATTGAGCCGCGCTGCTACTTTTCGATACCCTGTTACTCCTTGAGAAACGCCGAAAAAGTCCCCAGCTCCCTTGCGGGGCTTGTGCCTGAGCGGTATTCAAATGTGCCGAACCACGGTCGGCTTCTTCGAGCCAGAAGCAACCTCAAATTCGAAATCTGGAATGAATACCCAAAAGCGGGCCGGCCCGGCCGCTAAACCGGGCCGTTATGATAATCCAGGCTGAGCAAGCAGGGAAGGTAGATCACCAGAGTCCTTGGTGGTCAATTGACAGTCTGTGTGGCTGCAAAGGTCCGCGGGAGGTTCGACTTGGTTCATGACCACCATGATAGTCTCGGGTCTCCGAGTTGGCCGCCCTTCTCTACCTTGTCTCCCCAGATGACGAGCAGCTGTGAGCCCTCCCTTAGCTCAAGCCTTCAGTTTTGTGCCTCATTCAGTGCATCCACCCACCCACACTCGCACACAGTCACTCACACCCCATATACATGCGCGAGGGCACACTCTTTGACATAACCCAGCCACCTGAGTCGAGAAACAGACATGTATTCCAGCCGAGCCCAACAATGCCCAACACGGTGAGGACGAGAACTGGATTCTCAATGCTCTGCTCCCTTCGCCCCGCCTTCTCACTCTCTCGTGATCTCATGCGGGCTATGAAGTCGTCACGGACGACTCGAAGTGCCCGAGACGCAGGCCATTCCCGAAGCAGAAGGCCAACTCAGCAGCTTTCGGAACCCTCGTTGTCTTTCCCCGTGAACAACTCTTTGTCACAGTCAAGTCCCATTTTCGGGGGTGTCTGGAACTGCCTGCCGATGGCAATGCTTGCTGCCACCCGTGCTCACCACTGGATTAGGCCAACCCCTCGCCGTTGGTGGACCAGAGAGCGACAGTGCTCATCATTGCGACATTGGAAAGTATGTTTCCCCGCCTAGTGTACAGCTGGGTGCGGAGGACATAGATCGTGACCAGTCACTTTGAGATCTTGAACGTCATGGCTATGTGCGTGACCTGGAAGGGTCTATGATCATGACGACCATTGTCCATCAATGCTCCTCAGGAGGGAGGCATATTCATGCTGGCGGGTAGAGCAAACAGCTGCATCCGAAAATTACTCCGGGGTCAACTTTCGATTCTGGCGTTGCGATTTGAAGATGCAGGTATTCGATACCTATTGGACTCAAATGACCCCCAAGAAGAGGCCTGCGGCGTATCTACGGCTCCGATGTGATACTATGCTCTTTTTGCATTGTCACTCAATCGCTATTGCTTTAAAGCGAGGCGTACATCTTGCTTGGATAATACTCCGTGGAGGGGCTACTCTCGAATGAGGCTGTAGTGGGATGGCTGGGGTATATGAGCGGCGGTAGAGTGCAGCAGCATCTATGGAACTGCAGAAGACGCACATTACCCTACCTCCGAGGCAATAATGAGATGCCATGACCTTGCTGCAGTGATAGCCAGAGGGATAGCCAGAGGGAGGATGCCACGTTGTACATTCTACGTGCCTGGCGCATGCCGGCATGTTCTGGAATTGCTTTTGAACTGTCGACGATGGTGTCTGACGAAGGGCCCCCTGGATAAACCAAAAGCCTAGTGGCAAGACGGAACTTTGATCGATTCATGTGAGCCGGCAGCCATGCACGAAAACCATGCAAACTCCCCTATTCTTACCTGTCGCTGCCCCAGCAAGGACTTGCAGGAAGATGCAAGTCTAGTCCAGTCGAGCTGCTCTCAGCTCAAGCCCTGGGTGCTCGTGTAGGGCCGCCTGGCCGCCAAGAGAGGCTTTCGGGCTGAGAGAAGTTGACGCTAATGCATGGACACTTTGGAGAAGAGCCCGACATAGAACACTTAAGTTACTATCGCATCACGGGATGTAGCAAGGAGGCTGAACCCCGCTGGAAATCGTGATCCATCAAAGGTGCGTGATGGAATGAGCTGGCATTCGCCGAAGCATTGTCCTTTCCCTTCTCGATCGACAAAGAAGGGCAAGCAATCGACCAAGGGAGTAATGTTGGTGCAGGACTCGGGAGATGGGGCTGTTGCGCGACGGCGGAAGCAATCGACCGAGACAAAACGATGAGGTACCGTCAGACAGTAAACGGCTGGCAGGGATGGCAGGAGAAGATGGAAAAGAGGGGACGGCCCGTTTCGAAGCAGATTTCAGTCCCCAGTGGCAGGATGCTGGAGAGTTTTCTCCCGATCCTGATTCAAAGTTGGGGATACAAGATGCAAGAGTGCTTGCACAAGAAAGGCCCCCAAAGCCGAGGCGGGAAGCGGACAACGTTGAAGACAGGCTTCGCCGTTGGAACGGCGCAGCATGGTGTCGTAGAAAAGCAGGATCTGTGCTGTAGACAAAGAAGAGCGAGTCAAATGGCAGACCATGAACTGCAGCCACTCACTCTGCCAATGGGCGTCGTCGAGCTCGCCGTTGCCATCAAGCTCGAACCCACCGAGCCCGTGAGGCCTTGACGCATGGAGGAGGATATTTGCAGCGAACCACAGCCCTGGTTCTCACCGAAATCGACAGCCGTCGAGATTGCAAGCGGTCAGGATCCCTTGTTTCCTGACACTTGTCCGCCCTCGGGACGAACCATGAGGCCCCACAGCGGCCGCAGATCGAGACACCCCCTTATGTACGCTCGACTGGGACAAGTCCTGGAGAGGTCGCGGCCGAGGCCAGGCCCGCAGCGGGAAAGACACAGGGCTCCCTGGCAATAACATGGCCGTTTATGTGACCCGGCAGGCCCAAGGCTCTGCGGCCAAAGACGCGTTATGGAAGAAGCATGGAATGGTGGCAGAACAGATACCGTGAGCCAGAGGAGCAACCGAGCAGCGAAGGGTGAGGAAGAAGGGACAGCAAAGGGAAGAGGAGTAGCAGGATCGTCGCGGAGGCTGAAGTCCTGAAGAGGAGACGGCCAAAGAGATATCTGCTCGTCAAGTACGTTAGGCATTGGAGCAACAGAAACTAACGGGGAGACAGCCGGGAACACACCAAAGAGAAGATGCACATACACATACACATATACACCCCTGCGGGTTGGTACAAGTTGTTTGTCTTTTCGTCAGCCCTGCTTTCCTTGCCCTGTACTGCAGCTACAGCATTACCGCGAAGTGCTGTACACTTAACTACTGCAGTAGCATCTCGTGGTGTGGGGATGCCCCGTCCCTCTACCCTGTTACTGCTGCTGTCGTTGCTGATATTGCTAGGGGGGTGTGTGTCGTATCTCGAGCCATGATCAACGTGGCAAGCGACCACCGGATCATGTCTGCCATGTTACTAGGAACGGGACTGGGTCTCGCTAGTCCAAAGCCCCTCCTCTTTCTAGATCAGGTTGATTGATGCCAGTGACGGCGACAAGAGCGGCAGCAGCAAGTTGATGAGGAACGAGACTTGGTGTGAGAGTTCCCAAAGAGGAAAACAACATGGGCCGAGACAACAAAGCGCAGTTGTTGGGCGGCTCCAATGTCAATAGACATGCTGCAGGGTCTTTGAGAAAGACTCATCCACAAACTGAGGTTGCGCCGACGCCACATCAGGCCCCAGGAACGAAGCAATTCAAGGTTAGACCCTAGGATAGTCGGGGTATGTCGCATGGCAGCGGCACGAGGAAGAAGATGGAGTGCAAGGCCAGAGGAGGGGGGCGTGTAGGGCCCTTTTTTGGTGGAGGATGGTGATGCGATGGGGAGGGACGGCTATATGGGGCATCAAGTACGGATACCCAATCGACGCAACCAAGCAAGCCCTCTTTTATCCCGCAGGAACAACGGCAGAAGCAGAAGCAGAAGCAGCCTCAGCAGCAGAAGCACGATGGCGAAGGGCCTCTAGTTGGCCCAAGTTGTGGTCAAGGGAAGAAGGGGAAAAAGGCGAGTGCTTGTTGGTCGTGCGGGAGTCCCACATGTGCATGTGGGATGCCATATACAGCACGACGATCGGATAGACCAAGGCGTTCCCGGGCCGAACAAGTATAAGATAGCTACAGCTTCCCATGGTTTGGCGACAGACACCTCATCTTGACATCTTCCCAGATCACGTCGACAGAGGAAGACCTGCGACAGTGTGCGAATGAGACTTGGAGTCGAAAGAGCAACAAGATTCACGTCACCGGCGCAACGGCACCAATCGCTACACAAGTTCAAGAGGATTCGAGAGCCTCGGGCCTGTTTGAGACAAGCAAACAAGCAAACATCACCAGACATTGGCAACAGCCTGGTTGCAGTTCGACATTCCCCTAGGACGTTTGGGCGTTTCGCCAAGCAACAACACGCTACGTGAGGAACTAGTTTTCTTGGGCCTCTCAGAGCCTTTGGACCAATTTCCCAACTTTACAGCAGCCTATCTCGGTGCAGCTGTGTCGTCTTGCGGGTAAGTCCAGAACATACAGCCTCAGTGTCAGGGTCATGCCTGACGGTCACCAACCTCGCACCATGGTCCCTCCCCCTCCCGTTTTCTTGCTAGGGCACAGTGCTGCACTGTACAAGTATTGTCGAAGCTGGAGTGGATGGGATGATCCCGGGGGACGGGCATGAAAGGGCAAGATGGCCTAGGCTGGGGGGAGAGGGATGCAGTGAAACAAGAAAAGAAATGGTGAAGCAAAAGGGGATGGGACGACTGGAGAGGGAGAGGATGGACAGAGAAAGACAGACAGACACGACAGGAAGGCGTCAGTGGCTAACCTACTGCTTCTAGGGTTTCCCTTGACCGAGAGAAACTTGCCTCTTTCATCGTCTGCATCGCTTCTTCGCTTCGATTGGGGGTTATCGTTTGACTCGACCTCGCCTCGCCTCGACTCGACTCGGTACGATACGATTCAGTTTGAACTCGGGGCTTGACTCGAATCGCTGGAGCGCCGCCCTCTGTCCTCCCTCGGTCAGTTCGCTACTCCTCTTCTCTCGGACCAATTGCGCTTCGCCGTCCCTGTCCCAAACAATTGCCGCCGGCCCTCGCAATCGATACGCAACCAGTCAGCAACCATGTGCTACTTTGAGCAAACCCGCTGGGCATGCGGCTACTGGCGCTGGGGCCATTTCCGGCAGCAGTGCAACAAGGAGTACCGAATGGGCGAGACGTGCGGCCTCAAGCTCGTCTACGAGACCAAGACGGAGAACGACGTGTGTAAGCTCTGCCACGACACCGAGAAGAAGCAGCGCCGGTACGACAAGATGTCCCGCGACGTCCAGCGCTGGCAGCGCGAGGGCAACCGGAGTGCAACCATCGAGCGGACGTGCGGCGAGATGTATGATGTGATGGGCCAGATCTATCGGATGAGAGAGGAGCACGCTCACAGGCTGCAATCGCTTGGTCAGGTATGTGTGAAACATGACATTCTTTCTACGTCTCCCCGGGAGCAGGAAGACAAGTGAGGGACAAAGGGGAAGAAGACCAGACAGAGACAGGAGGGAAAAAATTAAGAAAAAAACGAAAAAGGAAAAAAGAGGGACGGGAAGGCAAAAAAGGAGTGGGAGGGGCGTGTGCATGCGGTGGTAATGGTGGTGTTGCATGCATGCAATGGCGTGGGCAGTGGGTGTTGGGCGTGGGCAGAATTCACGTCAAAAAAGAGGCTGAGTGGCTAATCACGATTGCAGTGAAGTGACGAGATGCAACAAAAGCGAACCGGACCGGACGAATAAGTAATACTCGACGACGACCAAGGGTGAGCTTCTTTATTGGGGAGCT
>JABCKW010000430.1:0-25620 GCA_014824385.1 Fusarium cyanostomum
ATTATTATAATATTATTTAACTGTATTATAGCTATTATATTAAAAAGTTAATAATATAATAAAGTAAGCCTTAATATAGCGGTTATAGGGTTGTAGCGGACTTATAGGTCCTATATCTAGACCGCGGCTAAAATGGCTAATGTGAGGTGCTTAGTTACAGTGGGTAAGTTGCTGTGGTTCTCTTTTAAGCTCTATGCTATTGGGTTATATACAAACATATATACGTCGAATCCACCCTATCCAGACTAATAACTAAGCTTTATACTCTAATTCCTCCACAACAAGACTCGCGCTCTATGCACAGATTCCCGGACCTCAGTGTCCAGCCTTGAAATCTTTCGCTATGGACAAGCAAAGCCTTCCCAGAAATAACCTGGCTCACACTTCAAGCAAGCTTACGAGGCAGCCCTGTCCAGGTTTCGATCAAAGACATCATCCTTAAAAGGCACGGTGGCCTTGCCAAAATCGGCGCTGCTCAGACCATTACGAGCAGCCTGGGGGATCGCGTCCCAGTCAACAAGCGCAAGGTCCCGGCCCAGAGTGTTGGTGAACTGAAGCTCGTGGTTGGTTGGGAAGGTGTGGTAGTACTCGACTTTGAGTCGGTCACCCTGGCGCTGAGGAGAGAGGGTCCTCTTGTAGCTGCCGTGGCCCGAGGCGGCAGCGCTGACGAGCCTGGCGCTCTGGGCGTTGTCGAGAAACACCACGACGTTCTCCCAGTCATGGCGGTGGGAACCAGCCGAGACGCCGTCGACGGGCATGTCCTTGGGCATGTACCAGGCATACATGATGGCAAGCCTGCCGTTGCGCTGCTTGGCTCGGACATAGGTCTGTCCCCTGCCCTGGTCACGGCAACCACCGGTAGAGCTGCCCGAGTTTTGGAGGCCACCACTAAGACTCTGTCAGCGACGCCTGTTGTGCAGGTCGACCTTGGCCTGCACTCACCTGGTATTTCCGTTGGCGTCTACAGCAGGGTAGGACTGGCAGCCATGGGCGATGTGGAGGAACGGCTCGAACTTCCTGATGGCGGCTCCAATGGCACCGCCCTGGACAGTCTCCCCGAAAGGTTGAACCGCGTCATGGCCGATAACCGCGCGAGAGTGAAGTGCGCGGGCAAACAGGTTCTCGAGAGGGTAAGCGTACGCCTGGGCGACGATGGTAGCCAGAGCAAGAATTGACTTGGTCTGCATGTTGGCAGCTGGTGTTGTAAAACAGGAAGAGAAGGTGTTTTTGGTGAACAAGGTTTGCTAGCAGAGAGCGTGGTCGTTGAGGATGAGGCTAGATCTGATGCTGATCAAGAGACTTTATACGCTTGAGAGTGGGCACCTTTGACATTATGAAGTACCTATTCCCGTACCTATTCCCAAGTCCATTACGGAGTAGAGTGCGTTTACGGTGCGCTCCGTCTACCCATAGGCCATGATCAGCAACGCCGGAAGATTTATGGAGGAGTCAAATCTGCGGAAAACTCACCGCTCAGAAGCACCTTTCAAGGTACCGAGCCAGGAGCCGCTTAGTTAGGTAAATATTAAGCTTTTTTATAATTTCTTAGGTTTCTATTATATTTCTATCTATTATAAAAATACGGAGTTATCTTTTCCCGCAAGTATAAAGCTGCTGACGCAGGCCGCAGTATCTTTTTAGAGTTTCCCAAAAGCTTCCCGGCATTGCCGATTATAGCTAGAATCGGCATGCCTATGTCGACTTAGAGTTCATGTCTGTTTTGGGTCAAGTAATCAGGTTCATGTGACTTTCCCATGAGGTGATTGGAGAGTACGAGCTTCTGTTTACGGCTGGCTCGGGAGACTAGTTTGATACTAGCGCATACAGTTCCTTCAATTGGACTTGGTCAATTATCCCCGTGGCATCACTTCCGTGGGGGTCCAAAAGGGTACATCTTGGCGTCCTATTGTGGTCCACATCCGCAGATACTGTCCCTCAATGTGAAGCAAGTGAATGGGCATCGAAAGATCAATTTTATGCCGCAGTCCCACGTGGAACCAGCGATTGGACGACTCCAGTGTCTTGGGCTTTCCGGCGGGTCTCGACAGTTTCAACTGTTGGAGGACCCAGGGCTTGGCAGAAGGGTTATACCATGTATGTGCTTTAACAACTATGAGAGCTTCTGAAACACTATTCACGGAAAACAGTCAGCGACTTGTTTCGGGATAATGAATTTCGCCGTGTCGCATCGGAAGCTTCGTATCACAGCTCGCATCGTGTTGTGAAATACCCAGTGCAAGAAAAGAATATGTCTGGGAGGCAGTAAATCTGGGAGGCAGTAAATCGAACCATGATAGACTCATCCTCTACTAACCTCGTACCTGTCTGTACATGACTTCAGTCTCTTACATGAACAACCAGATCGCACCGCATGCCAACAGGCCCATCCTGACTCGCCCATCCAATCCGCAAGCGTTCTTTGTTCGCGACTCGTCATCAATCGCACTACGGTGGCCTAAGGAGTAGGCTCAATTGAGGGCGCCTGAGAGGTGGCTTGCTCAGAACCCTTGGGGCAAGGTCCCTTGTGCAGCATCTCATCCACGGCATCGTTGAGCGACATGCTCTCTGCCCCAAGCATCTCCTCCAGATGGGCGATAGCAGGTGCACCCATTTTCACCAGACTTCGTAAAATGTCCATGTGCCGTCTGCGTTCGGTAAGCACCGCCCCAGCCGTCTTCAGCTCAACGAGCTTGGGTTTTGTTTCGTTTTGCAACATCAGTGCGGGGTGTGCAGCCTGTTCAGCATTGGCAAATTCTGCCAAAGCGGCCTCAACTTGGACTTGGGCTTCGTCTAGTGCTTTGGCGTTGGCCGACACTTGAGCTCGGTGATCCTGCTCAAGAGCCTCAAACTTGACTTGAGAGATCTGCACCCACGCCTCCTTGGCAGCGTCGAGACTTTTCTGGCAGTTCTCAAGTTTCTGCTTGTCCCTTCGCAAATCGGCAAGCTTCTTCTCCGTCGCCACAAGTTTGCATTTCGCAGCACGGTAGCGCCCGAGGTCGTCGTGGTGCGCTTCGGTTCGCTGACGAAGGGACTCCTTCAGGCTGATGAACTCCCTCTCCAGGCTATCATACTGCGCATCCAATTCTCGCACGTGGTCAACAAGATGTTCAATAAAATGGTTGGTGGCCTGTTCAAGGTCGGATTGTTCTCCATGCTGAATCTCGGTCAGGTCAGAGAATACAAAAAGTCGACGGTGAGTGAGCCTACCTTTTCGGCCGCGGTGGTTGTCACAGCCTGAGCTGGGCTGATCGAGTCGGGGGCATCGTCATTGCGAGCGCGTTTGTTGGGTTGGCCAGTGTCGACGGGTGTGACAGACCGTTCTCGCTTGCCGAATAGCAGTCCTGGAGAAGCTGCGATTGCCGTAGTCGACTTGTTGGTTGGTGGATCGTCTGTGGCAGCCTCTGTGTTGACGGCGAAGGTGATGGATGAAAAGGCCTGCGAAGGGTGTCTGGCCTTGCCCGCATACACACTATTGGCGGGGACCGACTTCTCAGGTCGAGTCTGGTCGTCGTGGGTGTCGGATGCAAGTTCATCCTCACCATCAGATGTGTCTAGTTGCCCCTCGGCCCGCTTGCCTATCCCCTTGCCTTTCCGTCTGGAGACGTTGTTCTCCTCGTCGTCGTCGTCGTCATTGGCAAGGTCGGATATATTGTGGCCGCCTCCACTCTTGCGTCTAGGCATTTGTTTCGGCCTGAACTTGGGATCCACGAATATCTTCTTGGCAGCTTTGACATCGCTCAGACGAAGCGAAAGCGTCGAGTCCTCTCCATCTTCACTGATGCGAGCGGCTGCAGTCTGGCGGAGAAACGCCTTGACCTCGTCCACGTCGGTCTCTGGGTTGGCGTTGGCGTGCTCAACGATCATGGCGAGGGAGCCCAGCAAAGCGTATCCCTAGTGCTTTGGTGGAAACTCGGAAAGCCATTCCCAAGGCTTTTGACCGACGACTTGCTGGATTCGCTCGGCGGCACGGATTTGGCGGACCGAGGCATCAAAATTGACGGGCCATTCACCATCATCGCGTTCGGAGGAAACGGAAGAGGTCGCGGATGTGGGCGTGGGTGCCTGGGGGAGCCGGGATTTGGCGCTGCCCTTGGCCATAGTGGCGAACAGGCTCAGTGTGAAGCAGGTATCTTGGTGCTCGTGAAGTCGGCGATTAATGGAAGTCAATAGAGGGAGGAGGTGAGAGAGAAAGGTGGAAGATGCAAGCTTGATGCCCAGATAAACATGCATATTGGCCCGTGAGGCGGGGCACGTGATTTTCCCTTCCGTCGCCCAGGAGACTCTGAAGGGGCAATTAACACGTGCGCACTTGGGGTGTGTTTTCGGGGATATCGCTAATCAGCCACGATATATTGATTCTTTCTATGAAGCCATCTCCCCAAGCTATGGCATCTCCGGACGTACCTCGAAGCACCTGGAGGACGACGGGCTTAACATGGTTGCTGCGAAGCACTAGTGGCCCTGTTAGGGACCGGCTGTGGCGCTCGCTGTGGCGGGACCAATCGCTAATTAGGTATGGGAAGCCTTGGAAGGGTACAAATTTGCATCATGCTGTGGTCTTTTCCGGCTTCCAACCACTATTAACGGTTTCTGTGCATTGCTGCTATTAGGAAGCTGTCGTGAAAGTCACCATCAATGATCTTGGTGTTGTCATTGCACGTTACTTGGGGTTAAGGATAAAATTAGAATGGACACAATTCCTGCAGGGTAACAGCCGTCATGTCCCTACCAACTGTCGGCCTCTGATACTATTAGGAGATTGTACCCATCACGTTTGAAGTTCCGCATGATGAGTCAACCATTGATCTTTCCTGTCCATTGAAACAGTTTGATAACCGAAGGCTGATCTCTTGGAGTAAAACTGCGACAGTAGGAGGGGCCGGCAGCATAGGTAATGCTAGTCTGGGCATACGGTCAGGGGCTAACAGCAGGCAACGTGAGAGACAGCTGCACAGCGCTGGAACTACGAACTAATGAACTGTTATTGCTGCTGTAGCTTATAGACAGACGTTCCAGGGATGCCAATCCACTCTGTCCCTAATGGGCTATCAGACCGCTTCGACCCACAGGGATCGTCACGATCTTGATTATGACATGGGGACATAATAAGCATACCACGATCAAGGTCTAGTCAATGCTTAATTTGGTATTCCGTCGCAAGGTTCAACTCGCTCTGACAGGGCTAGAAGCGCTCAGCTGCGAGTAAATTCTTGGCGTCACAGTCGAACCTCACCATCGAGACGAGAAAGCTGGCACTGCCTTTGTTAGGGAGGTTGACATAGATCTAATGAAGCCTTTACAGTGTCAATCTTTTGTGACTAGAAAGACTTTTCACTATATCTGGGGACGTTGGTAGTTGATATTGGGTCCGGGAAGAGAAAACACCTCAGGACGAGGAATTGTGCTGAGTGGCTTTCAATACTCGCACACTATTTGAGCAAGATCGAGAGATACAAAGGAAGATGGAATGTCTCAACCGTAATCTCAGACATATGACAATTGCGGTACAAGTCTCGCCAGCATGGCTATCTATCGGCTTTGGGATTGAGGTTACGATTAACAAGAATTGGTTCGTAGGACCTATTTTCGCAGACTTCCAGTTGATATGTGCTACGGCAGCGACCTTCAATGTAACTATGACTCTTTCAAAGCGATGCACAGCCTCTCGAACAGTTAGCAGTTGTAAGGCAATTATTGTGAAGGTGAGTGATGCTGGAGAGACTATAAAACGCGGATATATTTCATGTAAATCCTAACAAATCAAGATTCCGTTCTAGTCGCCCACTCCCCGTAGCTTCTCTAACCATTGTGTCGCAGCATAATAGTTCACTCTAGAAATAGAGCTCGGACTCGCTCGCCAGACTTTAAATATTCGGCCTGCAACTCAACCGAGATTTAGGGAACAATCACGCTTGTAGCTTGCGGCCGTATACCGGTATCTGACAAGCCTCCCCGAAACTACTTGAATGCAGTCTTTGACTTCTACTGGAGTACAGCATTTAGTTTGAGAAAAGCTGTGAATTTGCATGTGGGATACACGTGAGTGAATAGGGCAAAACACGTTGAGCTGAGAAACTGAAGAGCTACTATCCGTACCTAGTCTGTTGCCGAGAGCACGCATGATCACGTCATCCTGTGGTTTCGAAATCCAGATACATCCAGCCCTGGCGTCTACCTGCTTCTGACAATCTCGCTCACCCAGCTAGAAGCTTTGACGATCAGCCACAAAGCCACAGGGCGATTCTAGGCTTCGAAACGGCATCCATCTGCCGTGATGGCGCATGCATTCATATGGGGCGAAAGCCAGCAAGCCTTGGGTCACGTTTGATTGGAAGGGTCTCCTAATCCATGACAGCTGGAAATGGGACGATTATGATGTATGTGGTCCCTGTGATTTCCGTACTAAGAAAGCTTAAACGCCTTGGTTGGTGTAGTGGGCGACTATGTAACGACGGCCAGCCTGTAAGCAGAGACTTCTAAGTTCTAACCTTTTCTAGTTACCTAGTGCTTACAAGACCCTAGCCAAGCCACCAAGCGCAAAGCAACTGCATTCAAACTTCCCAGGAACAAGATCTAACGTTGCCACCCTCCATCAAGCCAAAGTGGCGGGGGTTTGCCTCGTTAGGCCCCATATTTCAAGGTGCAGGATATCTTCTAGACGTCACAGCCATGTGTGATCCGGGTTTAGCTTGGGAGGCGAAAAGATAAGCAAGGGGCAAGACAAGATGAGACGTGTTTGGGGGAGGCCGCTCTTGGGGCGGCTGTGCTCTAGAAGCCCTCGAATCTTCTACAAGTCTTCTGTGAGAATATCTCACTCTGGAAGTAGCGCCCAGGAAAACACCAGCAGAAGATATAATCACTAATAAAGTTTTAAGTCACGCTTTCTGCTTGAAATATATTTAAGAAAGTAGGAAGGACGCAAACGCCTTCAAATCCATGTTCGATGATTTGTCTTGAGCTCTCCCAGGTCCGAATGTGCGCTCCCATGGAACTTGCGATCTCAACAATTGTTTGACGGAACCGATACCATCTTCTAGTCAGCTTCATGGCCTCAAGTGTCATAGAGATGGTTGCTTATGAAAATGAGATCCATGATGACCTGTCGTCAAGTGCCGAGTTTTAAATCAACTCTTGGACGAGAGACGTCTTCGGAAATATCACCTCAGCTGACTTGTTGCTACTGGTATCAACTTCCGCTACTAATTGGATATCGCCCTCTGAGGTGTGGGATGTGCGACAGGGGTGCCTGGTTAAAACGCCCTCAGCTTAATGTCCACTATAGAGATCGCCCGCACAACCAACTTCAGTCGAGTCAAGGCATCGATCGTTGGAGCGCTAGTGCATGGCTGCAATGCGCTCTGTTGGCAGGTCTGAGGTGGGTGATGATGACTTATTAGTCCACAATGAGCAACTGCCGATGTAAAAGTGGCTGTGTGATCCCGATAGCCTTTTCAAAACCCAGGGCATGAATCCTGCCATCCTTGATCAACCAATTTCGCGGCGTTCCAGCATCATGACGTTCTAGATCATGCTTCGGAAATGCCGGATGGTTTCCATTCTCGAGATCCTCTGATCAGCTGACAACTCAGCACGGCTGTCGGGCCAAGGCTTCACTACCCCAGGCTTTTGACAACCTAATTCAAGTTCCATACCCCGTTATCAATCCGGACCCAGCCGTGGCCGGGATCTGAATGTGTGATACAGCAGAGGGTTGCCCTTGGACAGTGATAGAGTCTGGATGAGTAGAGAAAATAGTTCGGTCAAATCTTACCCAGGCATACCGTAGCAGCATGCTCGGCACTCCATTTTCAACATATCCAACATCCAGGCGTTATACTTGCACACAGAGATGGATTCGCAGTGATAGAACCTTTGAGAGATTCCCTGACCCCGTGAGGGGGTGGGATAAACTCTGCCGGGTACTGTTAGCACACTCGCTACTACCACGAGCATCCACTAAGTTATAAAGCGCAACGTAGCACCTCGTGTGAAACCTTGAAATATCTTTTCAAGCTTTTTGCCTCCTCACATCGCTCTATCAATACGAGCTTCAAGTCTTTACAGTCTCTTACCAGCAGCAAACATAGTCCCTCAAAACTCTCTATCCTTCATCAAGAAATCACTCTTTTCTCCAAGCCTCATTAAAGGTACTTGAACGGTCAAGCTGGTATGATACAGCTATCAAAAGGCCCGTTCATGCTTGCCATCTTCATGAAAGCTCAATAGTGGTCGTTTCGACAAACATCAACCTCGACACTTCCCTAAACAATGGCAAAGCCTTGTGGCCATGTATTCAGACTCATAAAGTCCGACACGAGTCTGATAAGCTGGACTTGCCAGAAGTGCCAAGCCGGCCCGTTGTGGATGATTTTCTCATGTGACTTTTGCGACTTACACTTGTGTCAAGGTTGTGTGCCAACATCTTAACCTTGACAGTGTTGGGATCAGATGCGGTGCGTTCTATCAAGGGGTTCAAGGGTTTGGTTAAAGCAAGCAATGAGGAAAATCAAAGAACAGTGGGCACACAGGATGTATTGGCTCGATAATTATATTAGATTGTCGCCTGAAATTAAGCTTATGAACTTATGAGTAATAAATCAATGCCCTTTCTGCAACCTGTATATATTCCTCTCATCTTTCTTTTAGCCGTGGCATGCCTGCTTGCCACTTGGTCATTGGAAATTGCATGATGTTTGCGTTTTATACTACCCAGCTGTCTCGCCGTTCCACTGGGCATAGTGTCCTGTATTAAGGCGTGACACTGGGTTTTTCTTATGGCCACGAAAACATATTGGCCGTGAGCTCAACATAGGCAATAAAAATAATATATTTCTCCTACTAATTCAGATCTATTGCTAATCCCATCACAGCTAAAAGATTCTGTATATCAGTCAAAGATGCGCTATAGGCACCGCTGGCTGCGACGCGGCGTAGCGTTGCTCCCAACAGACCGAGCAAATCACTTCCGATCCCTATCACCCAAGCCAGAGGGAATTGCCGATGGGCTTGGACGACCATGATGTACAAGTAGGCATTGATCAGTAACGTTCTTGGGAGGTCTTTGCTGGCCAGCAGACCATTAATTGGAATCCACAGAACATAGTCCCTAAGTGAGCGTAGGCGCTCGAACTGCTCGTGGGCTGGCATGAATGGGCCAGGAGTAGCCAAATCCTGAGCGAGTCCGATGAGGAGCTGAAGTCGTCTCGCGTTGTCATCTAAAAGTTCTTGATGCTGTAAAGCAGCTTCCAACTTTTGCATCTCCGTGGTGATGCGTTGTAGCACGTTGATCTTTGTGCCTCTGGTGAAGGATATTGGGTGACTATAGATTGGTGATGCTCTGTTGGCTAATGCTGTCCAGGAATTCGATACCATTCTGCATAGATTTGATTCGTAGCCCCAGTCGTGACAAATATTCAGAATCTGCATCGTGCTTAGTGTATACCTGCCTGGGACGAAGAGCTGGTGGTGGAACTTACGGTTGAGATTCCTTGCGAGATCTGACTTTGGCTATGCCTAAGCTTGCGTGTAAGTTATCAATCATAACATGAAAAGCCCAGAACATACATGTCCTCAGATATCCACAACAAGGCCATGGAAGCCGCGAGTACATCGTCTGCGTTCTCGTGACTGAAGGAGCTCAGGGCTTGTCTCAAATCCTGAATGGCCATCATTTGGTATTGGTAAGCTCTGTGGCGAGCAAAGCAACAATTGCTTGAAAATGCAACTTGGGCCGCAGAGATAGCGAGGAGTCCGTTCATTACCAGTCGAGACTTTGACCCAATTTCAAAGAAGCTAGATGGCGCAGATTAGTATGAACCTTCGACCTTGATTAACGGGAACGGACAAACCTTGGCGCATAATGAGTCCAGATTGTGAGGTGTTGAGCATCCATCATGGTAAGCTGATGGCACGATCTCGCAGCGTGATAGACGTAGCATAGTTCGTCTTCAGAATAGATGGCCGGTTGTACTTGGATGCAAGTTTCGAAGTCTGGGATTGGCAGGACCCCAGTTCTCCGCCATTGTCTCACTTCTGCCCTGACCTTCGCTGGCCATCGCCGGTTGGGCTTTATAGGTGCCGCAGGTTCGGCCTTGATATCCGGAGATGCACCTTCAAGCCGTGACTCACAATGTGCCGCATCATCATGAAATGAACATCTCACGTTGTGCTTGGTGCAGTTCTGGCTGTAGTAGAGGTCAGTCAGAAGCTCAAGAAATGACATGCCAGTATCAAGCTGCATGACCAGGACTCACGCACCATTGAGGATATTGTTCATCACAACGAATATGTCGGCGCTTGCTGGAAGAGACAAGTGTTAGTTGTTTTACGTAACTCGGCCATGCAACTATAGGGAGACAAACCATGTCTGGCAACCTAGGCGGGATTTGGTATGACTGCCAGCAAACTTAGTTAGAGACCTAGAGCCCAGCAGAAGGACTTGTAGGAACAAACCTGCGACGGCGAAGGTTGATGGTCTTGAGAGTCATCTTTAGACGGATAACACTGAATCGAGTTGTAGATGCATGGGAGAACATCTATCTCCAACAAACTCAGGTCTCGATATCTCTGAGGAGACATCAACATATGTACGAGGCAAGTCAGGGATAGTAATATATAAGAACACCAGTCGCCACAGGGAGCAAAGAGGCCTACGGCATGGCTTCCCATGCTCATAGTAGCCACTCTACTACGTAGTAGCTTTATGAGATCGCGGGTCTTAATCATGGCGTCGTGGCTTCATCACTAGCCAAGGGAGGAATGTGGCTTGCTGCAAGCGCCGTCTGGGCGCCCCAACGCCAGATCGCTGGGAGGACTTTCATCAATGCGTCAACTACGTAGACAACGAAGTACCTTGCATCTGCCGCAGTTCCGAGAAACTCTAATGAAGTAGGGGCCCCTGTGGTGGCGCTACGGGAACGTAGATCCTTGTGTGACCGATCTTTGGAGGCCATTGAGTTGATTGCGTATTGGTTGATCTCAGCAGTCTTGACCCCTTCTGGGCCCAGTTTGCGATGCTGCATTGGCGTCTTCTCGCGGCATGTGCCGGCGTTTCTCTGCGCGTCTGAAGCCTTGAGAGTAATGCACTTGGCCAATCCAAGTAACGCTGATGACACTATTACTGCCAACTCACTCCCTCGTTCACCGTCTTGATCTCCCCGCTGGCTGCTCCTGGACAACTTCCCTCCACTCTCTACCCTTCGTCCCCGATGCCAAGCTCTACCGTTCGGATAACGGACCGAGAAACTACCACGTCGCGCCGCGAGAAACACAACATCACTATTATCCGTAACCCATGGTATTCCCTGGAACACTCAGCAAAGGCTGCGGACGCTGCCGGAAGCGAAAGATCAAAGTACCTAACCCCTGTGACCCCCAACAAGTGACACTCGACTGTGCATTATATCTGACACGTTCCTTGCCCTGTCTAGTGTGATGGGAGGCGTCTAGGGTGTCGACGCTGCGAGTTGTACAGGGCTACATGCCCAGGTTATCATCGATCGCTCGTCGTTCGATTCCACTCTGAGCCAGGCCGCAGTCTGTCTAGCCATCCTATCAAGGTGCCCAAGGGGTCGCCTCAACCGGCCGACCGCGATCGACTGCACACTCTCGCTCTCCGCAATGACCGAGTCCCCTGCATCTCTCTCTCGACGAAGTCCAGCCCCACTCGCCAGCCACAGCCTTCATTCGAGAACGAGTCTATTACCTACTTTCTGCATGAACACTGCGTCGTCTCCCCTGAACCAGGGGCAACCCGCGGTTATCTTGATTTCATCGAGGACATGTATATGTCCTCTCGTTATGACTCGTGCCTTAGACCAGCAACTCTTGCTACTGCCTACATGTCCCTTTCTCGCCACTACAAGTCGTCAACACTCTACGTAGCAGCTCGGAAGCACTATGGAGCCACATTGCAAGGTGTCAACAGGGAGTTGTCCACTTCGCCAAAGACCTTGAGAGAGGAAACCCTCGCCTCACTCATGCTTCTGGGCATGGTTGAGGTGCTTCACCCTTCTTCGTCAATGCTGTCTCAGTATTTTGATAATAGGTTCTTAGGATACTGATTGCGAAGGTCCAAGCTCAAAAACGGTCCACATGGTTGGCATCTCCAAGCTTTATGAAGTTCTCGGCCATCGATTGGTCGCCAACATCCACAAAAGCTCTCTCAACAACTGGATATTCACTGAATTGGTCAGCTCGTACCCTCTCGCCCTTACCCGCAAAGACGCTGATGAAGAAAACAGCAAATTCCTTCATTTACTGCAAAGGAAAACATGGAGTGTCTGGCTATTCTCGACGCAGATCTGGATACAAGTAACTATCTCGTACGCGTCGCCGTTGTCTTGGCTCGCATTGGTCAGTTTTACAGGTCGGCCAGACACGTCTTAATCATTCCAAGCAAGCAGCGACACACGCTTGTATCACTCATAGAGCAAGCAATCGCCATTCAATCGGAACTGCCTGGCATAGCTGCCTCGATTCCGTCCATGAAGCCGAAAGACTCGGACGGACAGGCTAACACGCAGTGCCAACCATTCGATGGCTTCTCCAGAAGGTGGACGGTATGCGTGTGAACCCTTTACAACTTGGCCTTGATTCTCTTCTGTAGCAAAGTCGCATCATGCTGCCGCGCTCTAGTACAGCTTGACCAAAGCAACAGTATCATGACCCCGGAGACGCAGCTAGCTGAAACCTCAGCGTCGTTGTCCGAGGTGCAACTGACGACGCTGATTTCCATGATTTGCTCCAGTATGCCTTTCCTGTTTGGCGAAGTCGACGAAAAAGGAGTGCCTATTTCTGTGCCCCAATCGAAGACGGTTATTATGTACCATCTTGTCTGGCCACTTGCTGTTGTCATAGTGAGCCCGTATAGCAGCAGCCAGCAAGCTGAGCAATGCCAATCGCGACTAGATTGTATTCGAGATCGGTACGGCATCAAGCTTGCGTCAGTTGCCCCAACTCTAGCAAAGGATTTAGTGGACTAGCACATTCTTCTATAATGAGAGCGATTAAATCTATAATCACTACAACCACGAAGCCTCTATTTTTCTTGTAAAACTTGCCGCTCATGTAACCGTATAACCTCCGTCGACTCTGAGGTCCGACCCAGTCATGTACGAAGATGCGTCGGAGAGCAAGAAGGTCACGGGGCCCATCAAATCCTCTGGGTTACCCATCCTTCCCTGAGGGATAAGAGATACCCAGGTCTTCTTCAGATCCGGGTTGTCGTTCAAGATCTTTTGCGTCCTGCCCACCAGAGTCAGTCTCGTCGGACGATCAAGTGAACGGTGCAAACTCACAAGGCTGTTAGCATATAGCCGGGAGAGATACAGTTGACACGGATGCCAGCATGAGCCCACTCGACGGCTAGTGACGCAGCGAGATGTCGGACGGCCGCCTTGGCCGCGTTGTAAGGGCTATAGTTGCTCATGGTTAGTTTCTGCTTCAGCAGGCTAGGTCCGATATCGAAAGACCAAGTGAATGAGCTGTCACTTACGCTTGCGGCTGAGGAACGTTGACAATTGTGCCTGACATGCTGCCAATGAAGACAATGCTGCCAGGCGTCTGACGCTCCATGAGATGCTTCGCAACACCTACAGCGAAGAGATAGGTGCCGTCCACGTTAACACCCCATAGCTTGCGCATTCGCTCAATGGGATAATG
This sequence comes from Fusarium cyanostomum, assembly GCA_014824385.1. Lineage (NCBI taxonomy): Eukaryota > Fungi > Ascomycota > Sordariomycetes > Hypocreales > Nectriaceae > Fusarium > Fusarium cyanostomum. The sequence continues at coordinate 13,663 of JABCKW010000430.1, forward strand.
GATGGCGTCAAAGTTCTCTGTGAACCCAGCCGACGTGACTAAACCGTCGATTTTCCCGTGCGCGCTGATGACGTCTTGGATGCAGCTTTCAACTGATTCCTCACTCGACACATCGGCGTAGTGGGCAGTGACTTTGGGGATTCTGCTTTCAATGGTCAGGAAGTGCAACGTGTAAAGGTGGTGGGAAAGCTTGCTTTTCGCAATTTGGATTCTCCTTCTTGAAGGCGTCCATCAGGTGGCCGACCTGAGACTGTGCTTCATCCTCTGCACTATGGTCAACCACGGCGTGAGCGATTATCTCGGCAAGATCACTTACTGTTCAAATCGACAATGGCCAGACTAGCCCCAGAGTAAACAACGCCCTGGCCCATAACCAGGCCCAAGCCTCGTGCACCTCCCGTGATGACAATGACCTTGCCCTCGAGAGAGAGGGAGGCCAATGTTGGTTTCGAAAACTGCCCGCCTTGCCCGATCACAGGCTTGCTACTTGGTAGTTCATGGTCTTGCGGATACTCGACTCGCACAGCCGCGTCTGTGCGAGAATAGGAGCGCTTGGGGGGTTGACCAGGGGGCATCTTGGATAGCTGGTGATGGTGCGTAGACTATGCAACTGGACACTTCTCTACAAGATGGAGAGGGGTGAGGCTCAAGCTTTATTTACGTTAGGGCTATTTTGGACCCAATTGTGCCCTGCAGCCTGATGCCTTGTGTCGAATTACATACGATTACTGCCAACAATGCAGTGGGGGTTTGCTTAAATGTCTCCGCTCCTCTACCTTAGTCTCAAGTCATGGGCTTCAAGCTTTGGCCGCGGATCCAGTCTAAAAAGACGATTTGACTGATGCTGACGAGGAGACGTTGCCCAAAACTTGGCTTCTGACGCGATGAGCTGCTGTGGCGAAACACGTCCGACAAAGCCGATTGGCAAGGGAATGGCGGTAAGGCGGCCAAGTCATCGGCTTCTCAGCCATACTACGTAGTACTCCACAGAATACCCCGTACAGTATGTAGGGAGTCTATCACTTCCGAGCCAAGTAAGCCGCATGGAAACGTGATGATAAGCGAGACAATGATACGACAAGAATGGCCCACTTGGAGTCCTGTGATATCTCTTTGACGGCTCCCAACCAATGGAAATACCCACCTACATGTCCCCCACTGCAAGCCGTGAGCCCCGATCACACCGTTGTCTTGGGACTAGGGCAGAGCTTTCGCTTGTTCTGCCCAGAATGACGGATCAATTTAAGTTCTGGCGGCATGGACCAAGCTTTTTGGCTGCCGATCGCTTCTTAAGCCATGTGAATCGTTACTAATAATCGAAAGTAATTGCTCTGTTTAAACTCTAGAGGTTATCATATCATCTTCAATAAGGGAAGTAGGTCGTCAACTTCTACTTGCTCCCAGTGTTGGGTCTTGTGTTCTTTATTGGTTGTGTTGACAATCTTGGGATAACCATGGATGATGACCCGCTGTGCAGTGTGTTCCCCTCAGCACATCTCCGACTTCGGCTGGGCTGTTCTTCTGCCAACTGACAAGGTGCTTGCAGCGTCCTCTAACACTTGAAATCTACAAAACTCTCTTCGAGTTTATTCACGTATTTCTGGCTGGTACTCGGAGAGATAAAGCTCTACAATGTGGAGGCAATACCGCCGCTGACATCGTGCCATGGGGAAATAACAGAATCGGGCCACCGTCGGCTCCACGAGACACTAGAAAGTGGAATGGGTTGATCTATTGAACGGGCACCTTGCGAGTTCCGGTTGACGATATGGAGGGGGCCCCATTAGTTTCATGTATTTAAAGGACTAAAACCAGTCAGATCTCACAGGTACCACTATTTCAATGCAAGGTTACAGTACAAAGTCCACTCTTAGTCTTTGCAACTCAGCATGATGTCCCACTCTTTGGCAGGCCTTGATCTGTCGCATGCCGTGGTCGAGTATGAAGGTTGTGCAGCCTTAAGAGGCGCAGTTCGTATGTGAGCTTTTCACTATTATAAGTTAGTTTGCCAGAGTTAGAGTCGTCCAAGTCGCCCCAAAATAAAAATCAACGAGACTACTCGATCATCGTCACTATATGAAAAGGGGCTGTAGATTTTGCCTGAGATCCCACTGCAACATGGCATACGGGTACAAAGCGTTGTAGCCATGACTTTTTATAACCAAATCTATTCCTATATACTACCGTCTTTACTGGCTGGTTAATGGTCAGACTATGTGTCCGTGTCTGGCCATTTAGACGCCGTTTATACAGGAAGGCTTCGTTGCCCGCTTGCTGACAATCTGGTCCCATGCTATGAGGGTATGTAGATGGAAAGAAATGGAATCAAGATATAATAACCCACAATGAGTCTCAATTAAAGATAATACCACCGTCGACGACAACAGTCTGACCGGTCATGTAATCAGAGTCTGGCCCGCTCAAGAAACCAACCACCTTGGACACATCCTCGGGAACGCTAGTCCGCCCCAGCGAGATAAGATCATCGCTGTACTTCTTGATCATATCGCCTTTCTTCGCACCATGCACTTTGGCCAGCTCCTCATCGATAAGATCCCACATGGCCGTGCCGACGATCCCCGGGGCGTACGCATTGACCGTGATCTTGTGAGACGCCAATTCCATGGCGAATGCCTGTGTGAAACCACGTACCGCGAATTTGCTGGCAGAATAATGCGGCATCATCGGCAAAGGCTTCATGGCAACAATAGACGCCGCGCCAATGATCTTGCCACCTGAGCCCTGCTTGATCATTCGCTTGGCTGCAACGGAGTAACAGTTGAATGTGCCAAAGACATTGACTTCGAACATGCGACGAAGATCGTCTTCAGTCACGTCGAGGACCGACTTTACCTGGGCGATGCCGGCATTGGCGATCATGGTGGTCAATGGGCCGAGCTCCTGAGCGGATGCTTCAACCATCTTTTCGACCTCGGAGAGACTGGACACATCGGCGACATGACCGTAGGCTCTGCGGCCAAGTTGCTGGATCTCGGAGACTGCCTGGTCGATGCCGGGCTTATTGGTTTGTATATCTAGAGTATGTCATGCTAAGACCAGCAGGGGATGGCACGAGACATTGACGGCCTTACCATTAATGCAGACATCGTAGCCATCCTGGGCAAGGCGGATGGCGATTGCTTTTCCTCTAGGTGTCAAGAGTCAACATGCAACTGATTCCGCAATAGAGGACGGTTGAGCATACATCCCCCTCGCTGAGCCTGTTACAATCGCCGTGCGAGGTTGTTCCGATGCCATTGTTTTCTGATCTGGTGCTGGAATGGATCAATCTTGGGTGATAATATGCGGCCTATGGATGTCCCACAAAGTAGAGTGGAAGCCCTGGGGAGAAAGGAGAGGAGGGATGGACAGTGAAAGAAGACTGGTGCGCCGACATTTATGCTGGCCAACAACACCCTAGCCATGCGAGATTGATGACAGTCATCCGACCTCATGACAGTTACAGCCAGTCCTACGTTCCCCCGCATGCAGCTTGACCGTCGAGGAAGCGGACCCGATTGAGGCGGCTGAATGAATCGCGATCGGGGCCGATCGAGTAGGGGCTATGTATTTCACGGCGGGCCCGGCGCGAAGATGGAAAGCATGTATAGGATAACAGAGCCAAGTAGTTTGGATGTTAATATATCCGTTCCGGAGACAGCATCTTGACACTTATCCAAAAGTCGATCGCATTAACCTGTGTTCCTCCTCTCAAGAGTGATTATTTTCAATGGCCCTAGACGTGGTTAACGCTTCCATGATTCCATCATCAGAGGTTCCAAAGTACGGGTTTCTTTACCCGGTCGTTCTGGAGTCCTCAACCGTCATCTGGGCTCTTCCTTCGACCATTCAGCGGCTGCGTAACATCTCTTGAAATACCCCTCTTCGGCAGAAAGAGATGACTGAATTGGCAATACAGTACAACATCGAGACTCGGTAGTTCAAGATGCTTGTAACTCCCAAGGTGCGGGGAAATTACTCATCATATGCAGTCCTCGTCCGCATTCCATATCTGGCGGTGCATGCAGAGACCCTAGATAGGGGGAACATTGACTGGACGGGGGCCTATGAGCACTTTGTGAGTCTGAGTCTCATGATCAGAGCCCCTCAGTGCCAGATGCATATATGAGGCGACAAAATAAGTCGTGCCATTAGCCTAGACAGTCCAAGAAAGCATGTGATGGATACTCACTCAACCAGTTCTGGACGCTTTGCGGCGTATGTCTCGGTTATCCACCCCAATCCCAAGAATCTATGAGATGACCAAGTTATCTCCAACAAGTTCATATCTCATAAAATCTAGGCTTCCCCATGAGTTTATTCTTGTTCTGCTGTAGCCCGTCACTAGCTGAAGCGAGACGGACCACTTTGTTGATATCAGCGCTCATGTCCTTAAGAAGATACTGAGCCACAGCAAGTTGCCCACTTCCCGCTACTAGTTGCATAAGGGTATCAGGGTATAAGCCAACCCGCGACTCAGGGTCCGTGTTGCGTGCTTTATCCACGCCGCGGCTTTGTGCCTCTACTATACATCGAACTATACCTAGGCTACGCTTGTCGACAGCCATTGAAGGCAGCAAACTACGTGGAGCTTATAGAACTTAGGCTCCTCTTCTTCCAGCACTTGACGCCGATGCTTTTCTAGGCTCATACATAGCCTGGAGGCTTCCAAGTAGTTGTCGATAAAGATTCCATATATAGACTGCGTAGGATCTATACTAGCATCTACTAGTACGCGTAGAGGGAACGGGCGATGCGGTAGATTGCAGCAGTGATAGACATTGAAGTAGTCCTGATCTTAAAACTCTCTTAGATGACGGGCTCCATTTCTGCATGGCGTATGATGTCGTGATTTATTAGACCTGACTTAAAGAAGCCGCAAGCCGCGACCGCTTCATTCGTCGTGTTGGTCAATGATTTCTACTCAACAAACACGCCCCTACCTGCGTCGCTGTGTTCACTAAGCTGTAATTCGAGGCTGTAGTTCGCGGCTTTCCTTGTCATTGCTCCCTGTTTTAGGACATACCAGCTCTCTTTAGCTGGATTATCCGAAGATAATAGACCACTTGGTTTGCCATCAACCCGTAACTGACCAGCACAGATACTGAGGGACCCGATGTCAATGGTGGTATATTTTGCCAGTACTAATCCAGCTAGATACGAAACTGAGGGACAGCTGCCCCGAGACCTGCTACAGTAAACCATCCCGACCAAGTCTGTGACCGATGACAAACTAGCTTCGCCCCCTGTTGAGCCCATCCATCTCCTTCGCATGCTTGTATACAAGCTCCTTCGCCTCTGCATCGTCAAGATAGATCGTGTTCCCATCGTCGTGGTTCCTCCCGTACGAATAGCCCGAATATCCAAACTGCCAATACATGTCCGGCATCTTTTCCTCCACCTGTATACGGTGCCATTTCCCGAGCACCTCTACCCTGGTCTCAGGCCTAGTCGTATTGTGCTGCTGCTTGCGTGCCTCGGGTGTCAGCCATCCATACTCCTCGTGGATCACCGGCTTGCCGACTTTTCGCGCTGCTCCGGCATGGTCGCGGATCCATTGGCTCACCCACTCAATGGTCTTGGTCCATGAATCTGGGTATGAATGGAATGTGCCAAAATCGATGTTGGGCAGCGCGAGCTCGTGGTCAAAATCTTCGCCGTCGCTGCCGTTGTAGGCCCAATCGTCCGATTCGCGGTTGAAGAAGCCTTCACCGCCCCAGGTGACGAGATGATGCGGATCCAGACTTTTGATGTAGGCGCTCATCTCGGCAGTCCAGTCTGAGAGAAGCTTCGGGGAACAGTTGCCGCTCCGTGGAAGATTGCGGCTTTTATCGGCGCCGCAGCGAGGTTCGTTGCCAAGCTCCCACGCCATGATTGCGGGCGAATTCTTGTAGCGAGTTACCATGGCTTTCACATAGCGCTTAAAGGCCGTCTTGATTGCAGGTAGTCGGTAGAACTGTCGAGCTTGGTTAGCATTCATCTTGAGAAAGTAAAAGATGCCACTCACATCATCGTGGTATTTCCCTCCGAGGTTGACTGTGTACACATCCATGCCCCCATAATCAGCCCAGTTGTTGGTCAAGGCCACGATCAACTTGATGCCAACTTCAGACGCCGCGTTGACCACTTTGTCGAACCGTTCCACGTGGATTTTTGATTTCCCATTCTCCCAAATCTGGAAAGCGATATCCGTCTCCCCAGCGCCCTCTCCTCCGTACTTGGGCAGGCCGTTCGGATCGGTGGTGGCATTCCTGTCGTTGAAGCCCCAAGTACGCACAACTTTCAGGCCGGCCTTTTTGGCTGCTCCAAGTCCAAGTTTCACGTCGTCTGGGTTCTGGAGATTGGTAAGCGCATTGTTATTATTCATGTAGTACAGCAGCCGTACTCTCTGGAAGGGAAAATAGTAGGCGTTGGTGCCCGCAAAGTAAAAGTCTTTTCCGTTCAGTTGAAACTTTTCACCTTTGACGGTGACAAATTCTTTCTTAGCTTGACTGGGACGAGCCTCCGTTCCGAGCAGGCATGCTGCAAGGGAAATGAACAAAGCGATGTTTAGCTTCATCTCGACGATTGACTTCGAGATGGCATGTATTGTTGAGTCTAACTGGTCCGAGTAAGGAACGGTCTTGGTGTGTTGCATTTATATCCAAACACTGCCAATAACATGATGGGAGTGTCGCCCCTGATTCCGCCGCAGCATTTTACAGTTCCTGTTCGATTTCCAAAAGTCCCACGGAGAGGCTGCTTCCGCCCCCAATTCGGAAGGGAACGTAGGTAGGTATGCAGTGGTAGCAAGGGCTTTGCACGACGGGGTTTCGGGCCGTCGGGGAGTGGTCCGACAGCCATGGGTGTGTCTTGTTGCAGGGGGCATCATGCTATTGAAGCCGGCTGCGGAACTTGTTTACCCTTGGCTGATTGTAGGCAAATTGACGTCAGATAAAGTCAATAGAAAAGTTACATTAGCAAATTTGAGCTATTATGTTACTCTGTACGTCTTCATCTTAGTATCCATTGATGTCCTTACATCGGCTTTGATCCGGTAGATCCGGCTCATCAATGTAGCTTCATTCTTTTGATGCTTCCTTTTACCCAGACTTCTAGACATACCTCCGCTCCGTCCTCAATGAGTATCCGACTGGCTCCGTTCCGTATGCAAAGTCAATCGAGAGGGGCCTCCTCCGCAAGCAGCGCGGAGCACATCCTCCTTCATTTACCAAGGCTGGACGTGCACAGTACCTTTACATAGATAAGAAGTCACCTCCTGCTCATCAGCATCTCATAGTGTGCGCATCCAAAGAAGCAATAACCCTTTCATTAACCGGTTCCTCTATCTCAAAATGTTCACAAAATCCTTCATCGCAGCCATTGCTGGTGCCCTGGTGCAAGTCCACGCCATCTTGGCTGCACCAAGTGCCAAATACTTGATCACCTTGTACGTCTCTTGCAGTGGTGCTCTTATATTCGACTGACTGGTGGCAGCGGCGATTCATATTCCCAAACCGGATTCAACATCAACGGGGAAAAGCCATCGGCCTCAAATCCATTGGGCAACCCACCTTTTCCCGGATGGACAGCATCAGGCGGCGAAAACTGGGTTGGTACTATGGTGACCAGTCTCAATACCTCGCTCGCTCTGTCGTACAACTTTGCGTATGGGGGCGCCACTGTCGATGCCAATATTGTGACACCTTACACACCCACCGTTCTCAGCATGTCTGATCAAGTGAATCTCTTCCTCAACAGCGTAGGCAAGCGACCGGATTATGCGCCATGGACCGCATCGAACACACTTGCTGGCGTCTGGATAGGAGTCAACGACGTGGGGAACTCCTACTATCGAGCCAACGCGACTGATATTGTGGAGAAGGCAGTGGCGAGATACTTTGAGCTGGTCCAAGTTCTTTATAACGCTGGGTTGCGACAATTTGTCTTGCTGAGCGTCCCTCGTAAGTTTCAAAGACTCGGTGCATTGCAAGCCATACTGACCCTCATAGCTACCAACTTGACCCCGTTGATGTTAAAGAATAACAAAGAGTCTAATGCTCTCCTTGTCGCCTCCATCAAGCTCTACAACAAGCTATTGTCTTCTAAAATCCAAACCTTCAAGGAGACTAACCCTAGCGCGAAAGCTCAGATTGTCGATACATCACTCGCATTTAACAAGGCAATCCAGAATCCTGGGGCTTACGGTGCCCCCGATGCAACGTGTGAAAACGCGAATGGAGTATCCTGCGTATGTCATATATCTTCTGATTCTAGAGGATAAGCTGACAAGCAATTAGTTATGGTCCAATGACTATCATCCTGGCGTGGCTATTGAAAAGCTTGTAGCAGCGGAGGTGGTGACGAAGCTTAAAGCCAGTGGTTATAAGTGGTAAAAGCCTGACTGAAACGGAGACCTTCGTTGAATTTCATACTCGTTATTCTACCTTAATACCTTCCCTTTCTCAGCCTTTGACACTATCAATCCGGGATACGTAGAGGAATATCATTGTCATCCTCACGGTTGTGGGCGAGTTCAAATACTCACCTTGGCGCTTGACCTTTCAGTAGTTACTCGTACCGGATGATACATGCCGTTATAGGACTATGATTAGGGCTATTACGATTAATGAAGCTGATAACGGTGAAACTCGATGTCCAGACCTCGCTGCCGCTTTCATATATGCCCAAGTCTCACATTCCCCTTGTCGAAAACTCTACTCTGCTACAAACCTGTTTTTCGCGTACGGTGGCGCCTAGCACTAACTGCCTTCTCCAGTCTAACAACTCGCCCAGAACCAGATATTCTAATCTAAATCGACGTTGTCGCCGCCGACGACCTACTGGCAATCGGCGAATGCGTAGTCATACAAGACCCATTGAGCCGCTTCTTAAGTTTCCTCTTCAGCGCCCATGTTCCTAACTTCCCTTCGTTCTTTTGAAAATTCCAAGACATAAACGCTATGAGGTATAGTGGAAATTTAGCTTTGTCAAGTGAAGCTGGCATACTCATAGTGCCTTGTTGAAGCATATTCTGTAAGACCAGTATCTGGTATCTTATTAACAGCTACAACAGCAATCCATCCGCCCCGAATATTAATCCGGAACGACTGGAATTCTGTCCATTGACAACTCGACAAAGCATGTGACCACCTGTGGGAGGCCGATCATACCCCTCTCCAGGCTCTCCTTGACTTGCGGCAAAAGGCGGCTCGCAATGCTGATACCCATCTGATCTTTCAACGTTCATTAATCTTCTCTTTCCTTGATTCATAAAAAGTTGCAACGCGTCCACGTACTTGGACAATAACAATGGAGCCCACTCTTCCATCGTCAAACTCCAGTGCATTCCTGGCTATGCCGCTGGAGATTCGCCAGCACATATACCGATTCTGCATCCCACAAAACCTCCGATTCGACTGCTTTGGCGACATGTACGCCCAAAACCGCCCCAAAGGATGGGTTGAGCCGCTCTGGCACTGGGACAAAAGTTGGGATCGGTATGATACAAGCGAGGGCCGCATTCTCCAAGAGGGATACAACTCCGCTTACTATGACCGGGAAAGTCAGAGTTCTAGGGTCTATGTGATAGAGGAAGACGAATATGAGCCCTCTGGGCTGGACGACTATTGTCAGATATCCCAGCGATATCGTCCCGAAATTTCTCCATCTCGCCCAAGTGCCTTGCCTGGACTCCTTCTTGTTTGCCGTCAGATTGCCGATGAGGTGAAGATACTGCTGTACGGGGGCAATACTTTCTCTGTTGATGTACATAGTGATGGCGAATCGACCCTGGCGAGGTTGTTTAGTCCCGAAACAAGGGAGCAAATGCGGAAGATGATCTTGAACTTACAGCCCATGGAAGTTTCCTATCGCCCTGGTTTCCGCATGGATTCGAAAATCTGGGATGGTGTTCTCAGTAACCTTTCGATACTCGGGATCATCGCCGAGCAGCCTGAGCCTCCCTCTCCGTACGCATCATGGCGAGGAGAACTGGACGACGCCTTGGAGGAATGGACCGCGTGGTTAACACCAATTTTGGAGTACCTAAGCCAGGCTCTTCCCAGGGCAGCTAAGATTGTGGTGGATGCGAACAAGGAGGAAGTTACAGTCCAGACGTTTGCAAAAGCACTGCCAGGCCGCTGTTGCTTTCAGCGCCTGCGCGCGGCCGACTTGATATTCCAAAGAGGGGAGTTCTCTCTCGAGTCCGGATATTGGGATGACTACGGTCCGACCAGCTACAGGGACATCATCGATGACGACGACTGCGACTACGAGTATTAATACGCCGAATGGGGCCCGTGAGCCTGTTCTTTGGGTATTCCACGACTACACCAGCGGCCAATATGAGACAATTCAATTACCGGCCGGCAAAACCCAATTTGTTTATGAGTATACTGCGTACGCTGGAGGAACGTGACGGGCTTCACAGATGGTGGCTGAGATCCGATCATTATAGTGCTATGGGTTCTGGTCCCGGCTGAGGCCACCTTGTTGCCACCGGGGGGGAGTGGGTTCTGGAGCATGAAATACTGAGAGCAAGTCACGGTGCTCGGTGGTGTCGTGACATGTATTCAGGGTAATGCAAGTGTCCAGAATTGTGTTCTTTGTTATTATGGAAGCACCTTGCCTTTGAGAGAGCAGAGGGCAGTTTACATAGCAAGTGTCCAGGTAGAGAGGGGAGGAAACCTCTCGCAGATAGCCAGGTTGTACAAGTTCAGGCTGGCAGAGACTCTAGAAGCCGGTCCTTCTCTCTCTGCAAAGTCTCCTCAAGTGGAGTGAACGGTATACCAAACTTGGCCTGTACCTCCTTCGCGGCCTTTCCAATAGCGCTAAAATCCCTGATGTTTGCCCAGAGGTGAAATGGCTGAGCAGGCACGGTAGCTCTCGCCTCCTCAATCTCCGCTAGAGTCCGTTTTCTGACACTGACTTCTCTCCCACTGACTTTGACAAGGATATCGCGGGCCTCTTGGATGGTCAGGTTTTCGTTTCCGAGCTCAATTTCCTGCTTGTCAAACTTGGCCGGATTCTCAAGGGCCGTCGCGGCGTACTTTCCGATGTCGCTTCCATCAATATGAGGCATCCTGGCTCCATCATTGTAAGCATGAACCAGCTCTCCGCTCCTCGGAAGCTCGGGGAAGTCGTGATGGACGTTTGGGATGAGGTAGTTGGAATGGACGAATGTTGGCCGAAGAATCGTGTAGGCTTTGAAACCAGCACCGCGAACGATATCCTCGACCTCGGCCTTGGAGGCATAATACCCACGCAGTCCACATTTCTCAGTCTCGTCATCATCCCACATGGTCCTATCGCCGGTGTAGATGGTTGTGCTTGCAACGATGGATTCAACACCTGCCTTCTTGCATGCGTCAACGACAGTCTTGGCTTGTTTGGTCTCTAGCCCAGGAATTGGGAAGGTGTTCAAGAAGACACCCCTGCAGCCTTGAGCCGCTTGGAATACTGCTTCGAAATCATGACTCTCCCCTTTAAACACGGTGACGCCTGGACGCTGCAGGACTGGTGGAAGCTTCTGAGGGTTGCGTACAACTGCATGGACACTGGCTCCTGCTTCGAGAAGGTGGGTGATGCTCCATCCACTTTGTTGGCCGGTTGCCTGTGTGACAAGGTAGATAGGCATGATGAGCTTAGCTTGTGGGAGATGAAGAATATGAAAGAGTCTGTGTCCATGAATTTGGTACGTTGAGGAGGGAAACCGCCCACATTTATATCTCCATCAAGGCAGCTATATTATTGATTTCCGAGGGATAATATATCCCCAAGTGGTATCCATGCCGCATAGATGCATGGTGGTGGCTGGAATTATCGGCGTTTGCTGGACTTATCGGAGTTTGCGGATTGAGGATACCCATTGGCTCATGTGGGCGTGCGGCCTAGGCGAGCCAACCTTTTAATATAGCTATAACTAACGTTATAGATAATTCTATTCCGCAATTTTATAACCAACCTAGCTTGCTAGGT
>JABCKW010000431.1:0-32907 GCA_014824385.1 Fusarium cyanostomum
AGCCCACGTCGCGACGTGGGCGTGTCCGGAGACACATCGTACCCGCCCATGACGTCTGCCCTGTCACAGCGAAATGTGCACCACCACCACGAGCCGGGAACCGAGGGTCGTCCCAGCCAAAACTTTCAGGATGTCGAGCTACAACGAATGGACGACTCAGATCGTCTGGAGAACCGATTTCCCGACACACGGTTTCCCGACACACGGTTCCCCGATAACCGCGTCTAGGAGTCGCGGAGCCGCTCCGTTTAGGCATATGGTTTCTTTTAGCACAGAAACCTTATGATGGTGTATGTGTGTAATTCATTCGGGGGTTTTATACGGTGATTTCCCAGGTTACAGGGCAATATTGGGTGCGTCATACGGAAAGCGAAGGACTTGGGCAGATAGATTTTTTCCTCTTTTGGCACGACATGGGACGAACAATGAAACGACCGGTCAATCAGTTCAAAAATTCGTCTGTATAAGATCGAGTGAATGTGCTGGGATGTAAACCCTGGACCGGCTCGCACAGCTACCTATGGACGCCTGATTAAGGAGTCTAAGTTGAGATATACATCCCTAGTAAAAGCACCGACCATTGCCGTGACTCCTTTGCAGGGAATCTTAACGAAAAGAAGACGCTTCTTATTTAGCAGCTATAACTAAAATAAAACAAAACCCCCTATTTCGCACTCTGGTTTATTCCAGCCCAGCCCCCATGGCTTGCCGCTAAACGCCAATCCAGCACCAACCAGACAAGACGGCCCAGAGGCAATGTTCAGTTCAGTCGCGGAATCTGTCCATGCGCCAAGAACAGATGTGCGGGGATAGCGATCGAGAAGTACCGCCCAGGCCTCTCTTTTCTTTGCACCGCCAGCCTTTAAAACCGACAGGCATTCAGTAATACCCCTTAACCCCAGGCGAGTGGTTCTCTTACCTGCTCCCCGGCGTCTGATCCTCTCCTGTATCCCTTGCCAAGCCGTTGTTCCTAGAGGCCTTCCCAGAGGTCTTCCTAGAGGCCCTCCACGACGGCCATACGACCATCTATGCCCTCAAACTCAACCTCGTCCTCTTCGTCTTCTTCCTCATCATCCATCTCATCGCGGAACCCCGTGTCAATCTCCAACTTGCGGAGCCGACGGCGCATCTCGTCGCGCTTGGCGCTCTGCCAGCGGATCAGGGCGGCAGAAGCGTGGACCTTGAAGCCGTAGACGCGGGGGACGTAGCGGTCCACGCTCTTGGTGGGAATAAGGGCGGGATAGACTTGGAAGAGGATGTTGTGGAAGGATGTGCCAAAGTAGGCGCCATCGATGGCGGCGTGGCGCGACGACTTGGGGTTGTATATGTCCTCGCAGCGGGCACAGTAGAGCTTGACGGGCTTGAGGTTGGGGACGTCGGAGAGGCCCATGGGCAGCAGAGGGTGGGAGTGGCACATGACGCGAGGGCATTTCCCAAACTCGGCCTTCTTATACTTGTCGAGCTAGAAACAAAATGTCAGCCAGTGTTCAAGCAGACGCTCGGCATGTAAAGGTAGAAGTACCATTTTTGTCAACCCTCTTGTCGTGACAATGTAGCGGGCGTGTACGAGGCCATACAGGTGCCTCGCGGACTTTTCGATGGCCTCGCGCATCTCATCGTCGCACTCGAGATCGAAGACATCGGTGACCAGATCTAACGCATACTGATAATACTGGACTTCCGTGTTAAGGCCCGTCAAGTTGAACCTATCGGTAAGGTAGTCTTCGTCAATTTCGCAAAAGTACTCGTTGCCCCTCGACGAGATGAACTGCGCACACATATTATTGTTAGCCCACGGATTCCAACAGACAAAAAGACCCCGTGCGCCCTATCCTTCCGAACCCCGCCTCGTCGTTTTCCAACATCTGCCATCTATCCACCACAGAATGCTATGGTTGAGCACGGTGGGCGACGCTATTGAGAGCGCGTGGTTGTGGTTCCGTGGATAATCGGCAACACCGGCGTCCAATATTCCCCTCTGTACTCACCCAGTCTCGCCAGTAACTCGTGTAGTCGCTATCGGACTCGCTAACGTAGTCGTCCATCATGTTCGGCGCGAGGGAGAAGAGGCTGTTGACAAGGAGGCTCAACAACGAGCGACCATCATCCAGCAGAGAGCGAAGGAGGTGCTAAGCGACGGAGGTCTATGAGGTCGTCGAGAGAGGGCGATGAGATGGAGTATTTTGCGACCGACGAGGGCAAAGGAGTGGCGTCGTTGACAGATGCGTAACTACCTAGGTAGTTATAACTAAGGTATACCCTGCTGGACCTTGGCCTGGGCTGGGGCTGGGTCACGGTCGTTGTGGTCTGGGCTTGATGGTGGGGTTGCAAAAGCCGTCTCTCATGGTTCCCCGATTGTGAGTGGCGTCGTCGTGCTCGATGACCCGGGGACGGGGACGATAAGGTAACGTGACTTGGAGGAGTACGTACCCCTTGACATGGGATTATCATCTAAGGTACGTGCCCGGGTACCTTACCTACAAGCAGTTTTCATCCCACGTCCATTCGTTTTTTTTAAGACTCATACCTAGGTACCTTAGTCTACGGATAGTAATCTACCTTCTCTGCAAAATCTACTCAAGTAATAGTGGTAGCAATAGTGTCTCAGGTGACAGGTTTCAAGTCATGCCTAACCTCCCAAGTCCCCAGCCTGTTCCCGAGATGTTCAAACTCCCATAGCTAAAACAGCTACAAATCCAAATCCGAAGCCGTCCGTCTTATCAACTACGGCGCGCTGATCGTCGAGGCAATACTGCCTCCGTCGCTAACGGAGCGTCTATCCGACTCAGAGGTGCCGTCCTCGTCACCACTGGTCATGCCACTTCCTCCGCCATTTATTGTCCGCGATGATGGAATCTGTAGCCGGCTTCCTATACTGTCCTGGGACGAATCCTGCCGAAGTACGACTTCCACCATCCTCATGGCCTCTTGTAACGTCTCACCCGTCTCATCCATGGCTGCCAAGAAACGTGCAAGCTCCTTGCACAGTTCCCAATCGCCCTCCCTCATCGCGCGAGACAGTAGTCGCACCGACTGTTCGGTCGAGGAGCCCAATTCGTCCAAGGTGTGCAACACAATGAGATAGCCCCCCGCAGTTTTCAATGAACCCCTCTGTAGGGATTCCTCGAAAAGCTCTTGCGCCGGTGGCAGATACGCGAAGAGCGTCTTCCATTGCCGGACTTCGGTTTTGCGTGTGCACTGTAGCACAATATCAAGATACTCCTTGAAAGAGGACAAGAGGGATAGTACACGAGGTAAGACAGCATCCGCGGGCTTCGGGGACGTATCCACCTCCTCATCCAACACGCGATGGAGTAAAATCTCAAGGCCGTGTGCAAAATACTCGAGTTCCTGGTACTGTTGAGCCAGGTGCGAGGCTTCGACTGATCTACTTTGGCGAAGGTAGAATCGAAGCAAGTCCGGAAGGACGAGATGTGTCTGTCGAAAATCAGCTTGCTGCATCGTCACGGAAACGGTGTAACCCACCCTGATTGCGAAATGGAAGAAGGAAAAGTTCACATCACGACGCTGAACCAGGTCCGACTCGACTCCCAACACGATACCCTTTTCTAAAAGAACAGAAAGGGGGTAAAAGTCAACCGGTACGGACACCGGAGCCGGTGGCTCCCTGTTGTTGTCCCCTGCCGCATCCAACACGTCGTTGATGTTCGGCCAGGCCTTGAGCTCCATTCCATCAAAGACCCAGAGAGAGTCTCGCAACGCTAACGGCCCATTTCGCAAAGGGGTATCCTCCAGCTGGCGATTGGCGTTTCGCAATGGCTGGTCTCGCATACTGACATGGTACTCCACGTTTTGTGCAATGACACGCATATCATACTTCAGCTGGCCCTCGTCGTTTAATGAGGGTCGTAGTAGGACGAGTTTTCCATCAACGAGGAAGATCACCGACGCCACAGCCACGTCTTGAGAAGGATCTCCGTCTGTCAACTGCGTGACCGGCAGTATCCAGCTCAAACCTCGGACTCTAGCTGGGGATCTAACGATTCCATGAAACGCAATCTGGCCCACCTGAACAAGGCGTACCGATCCGCCATGGGGTGTGAAGATAAAATGGTATAGCAGGTTCTCGTATGTGTAGACGAGGAGGGAGTCCTCTCCAGAGGTGGTCACAAGCACCACTGGGGCTGGGATTCTTTGTGTATGGAGAACTTGAGACGAATCAAGTCCCGTCTCACGGGAGAAGAGCCGCAGTTCAAATGCCCTGTTGGCCTCAACTGCGGCGACGAGAATGTGTTGATGCCAGCACATGCCCCCTCTGACCTGAAACTCGTTCTCCATCGCTTCGTTAGCAAAGGTCTTCCATCGGCCGCTGTTGACGCTGTAGTGAGCGAGCCCGCGACGACCTGCCACAGCGACATATCGACCGTCTGACGAGATGACGGTCTGCCGTATAGGCCACTGATTCAAAAGGTACGTCGCAGGTATCTTCGCCGTATGCCATAAAAAGGGCTCTGCCGATATACTGGTGAGATCCGGGACGTCGTAGCCTCTGTAGACCATCACACTTGAAGGTGTTTGTAGTACCGTCCGGAAAACGTTCGCCTCATTGTAGCATCCGGTGACAGCATTTTTAGCCATCTCAAGCGACCATATCGCTTCATGTTGGCATCCTATCATCAGAATCTCGGAGCCTCCCCCTACCCACGTAGCTCCAGCAACTCCAGCGAGCCAATCCTCTCCGTTAGCTCGGGACGCCGTCTCTTCAGAGCCGAAGCTGTGGCTTCCGAGCTTGCCAAACATGCTCCATGTTGACCATCCCTTCTTGAATCCAGCGAACAGGCAATATCCATCAGGGGAGTAACTCAAGTTTGTGAAAGGGCCCGAGGAAGCCGGCGATACAGGGGTTTTGTGCGTATGCGAATGAGGGACGTTGCCAGCATAGTCACGGACAGAATAGACCTGTACAGTACCGTCACAGCACCCAACGGCAATAAGCGAGAATCGCGCGTTTATGACGGCCGTGATAGCGCGGTCATGGTGGCCTTGCGGGATGTGGAAGCAGTGTCCGTTGAACAGTCGTTTGGCATCAGTATCATCCACTTGGCTGGCTTCTCCGCGGTGATTGTGGCGTTGAACGGCATACGCCCGTCCACTGCTGGTAATCCAAGTAAGCAGGTTCATCGGCCGGTCATGCGTCATCTCAACAATAGTCGCCTTCTTCTCAACCCATCCCATGCGGCTGATGATCTCGGTCCTTGTCTGGTTGCCGGTACTGTCGGGGGTCCAGCGGATGCATTGCACTGCAGCAGGTTTTCTT
Organism: Fusarium cyanostomum; assembly: GCA_014824385.1. Classification (NCBI taxonomy): domain Eukaryota; kingdom Fungi; phylum Ascomycota; class Sordariomycetes; order Hypocreales; family Nectriaceae; genus Fusarium; species Fusarium cyanostomum. The sequence goes on from JABCKW010000431.1 coordinate 5,279, forward strand.
GTTGCCACCATCAACTCATCATCAAGGGCCAGTGCACTTTCGATGCCAGCATCGACCTTGATAACCATTCTAAAACGGACACTCAGATCGCGAGCTCCTGGTCCTTCACCAGCACCCCATAAGATCTGCTCTGGAGGCAGTCCAGTGAGGCCTCCGATGAGACTCTGTCGCCGTCGCTGGACATTATGGTAGTTTGCGAAATGCGGCTTGTATACGCGCGAATCGGAATCGGTGGCTAAGGAGTAGGTAATGAGATAACCCTGGTCTGTGTGTATGACGAGAATGGCAGAGTCGGGTCTTAGCAAGAGGTCAACGTTCTTCCCGTATGTTTCCAGAGAATAATTGGATCGAACTACAACGGCTAGAATAACAGCCGGCTATTCTGGTCAGTACAGAATCGCCTCGCAGAGGATATGTCCTTTGATTCTTACTCTTGTTTGCCAGATCGTGGTCGAGGTGGTCGTGATGACAGCGAATAAGTCCCCAGAGCGAGAGACTCGCAGAGCCAGGATGGGGTCTTTTATTGGGATTCCATCGGCATCGGTGCCTTCAGAGGGGGGCTGAGATCGACTTGTCGTGTAATCTTCGTCCTCGACGGATCGGACAGCTGGTGTCACCGGTGTCGGCGGGGGTTGGGAATCGGTATCATCTTGGCCGTGGCCGCGGGGCTGGGCGCTCGAAGGGCCGGGCGAGGTCGTCAAGCTGGAATCAGAGGGACTGGTAAGGCCATCGTGGGAAACGACTAGCTTGAAGGCTGGAGCTCGACTGCTGCTGGTAGCATGGATGCGCGGCGTTCCAATGGGCCAATACATCGCGGGCAGCTAGCTCCTCAGCTCGCCGTAGATGCGCAACGCTTCGGGGGCGTAGCGCCTGGATTCGAAATGTCTCGCTGCAGCGACGACTCAAACATGACCCTGCACGCTGGCTCGAGAAGTGTCTCCCGGGGCCATGGGCTTAAGTTCTTGCGTGGGAGACAACGGAGGTTCGGTAGGTTGTCGCTGTGTCGCGGATCAGGCTCCTAGAGGTGATGCCATGGTACAGCCTCATTGGTGGTCGCCATTGTCTGGGGGCTTACATAAGGCACAGCCGCTGCTCTTTCCATCCTTTCTCGAGTCACCCTGGACAATCTTACTTCTCGTGCTTCTCTCGAAAACAATTCAGATTGCTCATCATAAATCCTATATTTCATACAAGACGACATCAAACTATCACTTGGCTATTTGCTCACACGGTTCCCAAGTTGGACCCTCCATAATCGGCAGTTTCCTACAGACCACCCTTGAGTCGTTGCCAACCATCGTCCTCATGGCTCCCATGCAATGATCGTCTCGCATTTCCCCAAGCACCTATACAACAAGGAAAATACTTGCGCCAATATCCATATCTATCTCTCTCTGATTAACACGATTCTCGACGAAAAGATAAAAGCAGACAGGTTACACAATATCAACATGAGACTTTCAATCATCGCTATTGGGCATTCCCCGTCATCCCTCAGGGAGGCTTTGGGCCATAAAAAACACCCGGAATAGCAAACCAGAAAACACAAGGATTTTCCTTTTTGGACACGCCCTATTTCAAGTGGAATCATGCCAGTACCCCTTGCGGAGGCGGAGAAAAGCACCCAGGGTCAAGAATCCTCAAAATTAAAGAGTATGCGATCAGCAACTGGCTTCCGCTCACTCTCCTCGTTCCGGCCTGGTTATTTCCTGGGAACGACATCCACGGCTTAATGCAATATCTTCAAATCCGGGTCGGCTACCAACTTCATCAGTTCCTACCGGAGTTCCAGGTCTAGCCCACTTGGTCTAGTCCTGTTCAACGGGTGACTGAGGTCGGAGCAACTCATCTTCTCCCCCAGATGTGATTTGGCTCGCGATGGTAGTCCATTGAACAATATTCATGATCCAATCCGGATCACGCTTAGAGCCGGAAGAGAGTGTGAGTCCTGAGTCCTCACTGTTTGAAGATCCGGAGTGATGCGATTTTGGTCCCGGCATATATTTAAATTTGAGCGAGCCAATTTCCGAGAGCATATCGAGAGTACTCGCGCAAGATGAAAGATTCCAACTCCGGTTTGCAGTCAGTTCAGAGGTGTTCAGCGGCGGCTTCGCACTTAGGGCCAGGGGATTTGTCCTTTCAACAGCGATGGCTTCAGGCTGCTGCGTCTGCGTGGCTGCATTCGGCATTACCATGGCCACCACTGATGTGACCACCGCCATGATGAGGACATAGTCTCGAAGGCAGGGTACAATCTCATCCACGGGAGCTTTTGTCTGATAAAGCAATCGGGAAGCTATGCAGCCAACGGCTACAACAACGGCGAAACGACCGAGACGGGCTCTGCGGCGCAGCTTGTCAGCTTTCGGCACCAGCCTTCGTTACAAAAGGCATACTCTTGAAACGCGGGTGTGTACGCAAGTGTAGAGATGGCCCCAGACACTGTCAGTAACAGAATGATTCTATTTCGAGTCAATTTTGGAATTCACGAGAGAACTCGGGTGTGCTTACACCGCATCGAGGTGATTGTGCCGAGGTAACCTCAGAGCCACCCCAGCACCCAAGAGCGTTCCAGCTGGCAGAATCACAGCCACATAATGCACGACTTTCCAAAGGCTACAGCCTATGGTTTCGAAGGTGTTTGTCATTATGACTGGCGATCCAAATCGAAAGGCGGATTATAGAGAAGAACGGCTGTAGAGCCGTCTTCAACATACCAAGAAACAATACAAGGGTTGGGAAACGAGAGGGAAAAAAAGATGGAAGAAGAAGATGGACTGTAAGATCTCTCATGTGGCTAGATCTCTGGCTTTGCCTGAGGTTCTTATACTGACGCAGAGCCCAACCAAACCCCTCGAGGCCAACTAACTAGTCCCTCAATTGGGCCAGTCAAGACCAGCGTTTTCACTCAACCAAACAAAATGGGCCTCCTCTTCTCAGAGCTACAGCATCACGGATTGATTGGGCTTAAGCTCTTGCGACCGCCACCGGGCTTGGCCCGCGGACCAAAAGAGCAAGTCGGTCATCGAAAACGGGTACGGATTAAGGCGTCAGCAACGTCAGCACCCAATGTATAGGGAATGGATATTGAGGCGAACGACAGTTAAGGCAGACGGAACTAATTTAAGTCGAGTTACGACCAGGCGAACCACACTGAGGCTGAAATGGTTGGCTCCCATCTCACCAGCAACCTCGAGAGCAATTATGCGTAGCCGCCTAGTCCAGCCCAATCTGTTGGTGGGCTTGGGCACAACTGCATCACAACGCCAGCGTCCATGACAATAATGCTGAGTTGACGTCTTGTGGTGTGAGGATTGCACATAGCGCCATTCGCAAACGCGCGTTGTATTCATGCCGCTCGTCATGAGGACGAAGCAACGGATCCATGCTGGGGCACTGAGGCCATCGTACTGCCGCCTTATTGTTCTGCCCAATGAGGGAAATCAACATTCTACATTCTGGAGCATTCTCCGTTGTTATAAACATTTGCATCAGTCCGACAATTGCCATCTTCCAATCTGCACTGGGAATAGCGAAGCGAGCTGTTTTGATTCGAGGATTACTTTTTCACGTTCGTATCCAAATCCGCTTGACGCGAGAACTCGTGGAATTCATGACTATACATCCGTATCACCAGCCTCCGTTCTTCAACAAAAGGCATAGCCAGCATGTGTCAGTCTACCTGCTTGTCACAGACTTGGTCGAGCTGCTGCCGACGAGCTTCAGCGCCTGGGTTATGTCAATTTATATGCGCCAGTTACACCCAGCGACTCATCGGCGAGATATGGTAAGTTGATTTGGGGACTTGGCCCAGCCTTGAAAACCTGTACTTGAATTCTGGGAATTATGCATCTACCTTCGGCGGACGTGCTGTCGAGAAATAGAGACTGACGTCTTCGATGATGCCAGACATGGCTTCGAACTGCGCCTGTCGATATTCTCATCCGGCCAACGCAGTGGCTGGTGCTCACAGCTTGTATCGTCTATGGGTGCTCTGTCGCCTCGTTTCTTCACCGACGTCGGCTGCGAGATCCCCATCAGGCATTCATCTTTGCGACCTGCGTCTCTCTCGGCGCTGTGGTGGGAAGGTGTACTGGGGCAAGTGCCGATTATATCATGCTGGTTCACGTCTCGTGGGCAACGTGCTTGGCTATGGTTGCAAGTGTGCTATGCCTTCGCATTCAGTGTGCGCTTTCTTGAGCAGTGTCGATGGACTGGCCGGATAGCTTTCATTTGGTATGGGTCATCGTAACTGCTCTATGACACTGTTATCGAGTATATGCACTCTTCTTGTTCAGTATTTCTTCTTGGGATGTTGGTGGAGACTTGGAAACAGTCACGGATGGATCATGAGAGACGATTTGACGGTATAAACCACAATCAACTAAGGTAACTAAGGTAGCGGGTGCTGCAATCTAACCTGGGATCTCGCGAATATCGGGGTGACGTCTTATCATTCCAATTGCGCCCTCTTAGCTGCCAGAGGAAGTGTTCAGCTATATGCCCCCATCGCTTGGCCTGTCCTCATTACCTCTGTGCGATGCCGGACCGCTGTGTCCATGTAGGTGGAGCATCTATTCTTCTCTTGTCTGGCATTGGTCTATGTTATTTCTCGGACGCGAACACACTTACGGGGCGTTGATGACAAGACATAGGGCGCGCGCCCCACATACAAAACTGGCGGACAAGTTGACAAACCCCGACGATAGGCACAGTTTCGTAATTAAGTTACCTAGTGACACAACGGCAACATTCTTAGCCATCGCTCCCCTAGTCACTTTGGTCACGCGCAACTCAAGGGGCAACCGAGGAGAATTTGTACGTAATGATTGAGCATGTACAACACAAAGACATGGTCCACGTGGATGACATGACCCCGCTCGACTCCGACGTCCCGGTGTAGGGTAGGCGAATTCCAAATGAAGCGTCACCGACGAGACTCCACCGCCGGCGACTGTTGACAAGGATACCGCCGGCTAAGATCGGTCGGAGGTTACGTCCGGCACCGGCGAGCCTGTTATCAGAGCGTCGCCCGGGTCCGGTGGGCGATTAATAAGACAGACCCTCCATATGGAGCCGTATCAACACTACCTTGATCGATCACCTACCTTCACTCATCTCGGCCAGCCATTAAGGACGAGTATTATTTGTTTGAAGACTCTCGGCCGGTAATAATAACCTCCATCCCACGATACCCACATTTGCACTTACACGGTTTCGCCGCCAGCCTTAACAAACGAAGCAATGCTCCCGGGCATGAGAGCGGCGAGGCTTCGGTCGGTAGTTCGACATGGCCGCATGCTTCATACCAAGTCCCGACATCTGTCAAGTGCCGAGGCTGCACCGGTTGCTCGTCCGGCTCACTTCGACAGCTCGCAACGGCTCTCGGCTATCGACGAGGTGAAGGCAAGGCGGCTCAAGGCTGGAAAGCTGGTTGCTGGGATTGCGGCCGCTTCGGATAGTGATATGTTTAAGGGGCCGGTGAGTTACTATGACTGCCTTTGACCGAGACCGACCGGGGAACTTATTCTCGAGGCTTATAGACAACCGGTCTGCCCGAAGCTAAGCGATGGGACAGTATGTGTTATCCCCGACTCTTTGGAACTCATGACTTACACCAACTCATAGGTCATCTAAGCTATGAGAGCAGCACACGAGAACCATGCACTCTTAAGCAAGCCGCGCGCCACATGAAGAAACCCGGGCTTATCTCGCTTGGCGGTGGCCTCCCTTCCAGTGAAGTCTTTCCCTTTGCTGAGCTTGGATTCAAGGTGCCAGTGGCTCCCAACTTCTCCGAGAAGGACACAGCAGAGTCTGGCCAAACGGTCAAAATCGGCAAATACGACGTTAGAGATCGTGGCGGCACCTACGACCTCTCCATCGCCTGTAACTATGGCCAGGCCACCGGCTCTCCTCAGATGATGCGTTACCTGACGGAACACACTGAAATTGTTTACAAGCCCCCGTACGCTGACTGGCGGGTCTGCCAAACCATTGGAAGCACCGGCGCCCTCGAGGAAGCCCTGCGGATGTTTTGCGACAAGGACCGCGGCGACTCTGTCCTGACTGAAGACTTTAGCTTCTCAACTGCGCTCGAGACAGTTGGTCCCCTGGGTGTGAAGGCCTTTGGCGTTGCCATTGACGAGCAGGGCCTCATCCCTGAGCGCATGGATGAACTCCTGACGAACTGGGACGCCGAGGCGAGAGGCGCACGGAAACCTCACCTCCTATATACGGTTCCGTCGGGCCAGAATCCAACGGGCGCGACGCAGGGAGCTGAGCGACGGAGAGCCATCTATGCCGTGGCGCAGAAGCACGACTTGTACATCATCGAAGACGAGCCGTACTACTTCCTCCAGATGCAGCCTTACACCGGACGCGACCAGCCTGATGTTCCGCCGCCCAAGACGGTCGACGAGTTCATCTCGTCCCTTATTCCTTCGCTGCTGAGCATCGATGTCGACGGACGCGTCATGCGCATGGACTCCTTCTCCAAGGTGCTTGTGCCAGGCTCCCGCCTTGGATGGATTACGGCGTCAGCGCAGATCGTCGAGCGGTATATTCGGCATGCCGAAGTTGCTAGCCAGGGACCTAGTGGCTTCTCTCAGGTTATCCTGTATAAGCTGCTCGATGAGACGTGGGGCCATGAGGGTTACCTGCGATGGTTGATGAACCTGCGACTGGAGTACACCAAGAAGCGGAATGCTCTTCTTGCTGCTTGTGAGGATCATCTGCCCAGCGATCTTGTCAGCTGGGCTCCTCCTGCCGCTGGCATGTTTGTACGTCACCCCAGAGCTTTCGAGGATATGCTCTGCCATTTAGTTACGAACCCGTGAATCGGCTAATCCTCTCCCTTAGATGTGGCTCAAGGTCGACCACACCAAGCATCCCCAGGCCGGGCAGCGCAGCATCGTGGACATTGAGGAGGAGATTTTCAACTCGTGCATCGAAAATGGTGTTCTTATCGCCCGAGGCTCGTGGTTCCTGACTGAGAAGGATAAGCCACCCCCTGGGCTCTACTTCCGGGCGACCTACGCCTCAGCAACTCCTGAGAATATGAACAAGGCTATCGATAGATTCGGCAGGGCCGTGAGGGATAGCTTTGGAAGGAAGTAAGGTGACGGGGCGACTTGCAGTGGAAAATTGCGTCCATCATTTTGACTGTTGTCTTGGATATGGTGCTTGTTGAGTGAAAGGAGTGAGCGGCGGCCGTATTGAGCATTACGTAGGTTCAAATATTGAACGAAACACCAAAAAACATATCAGCGTTATTTCGAGTAGCTGATAGTGAACCCTTGCAATTTCGTAAACCAATGGCGAGCACAAAACATTATATCTGGGCTTCCCAGAAAGCAACCTTGACACCCTGCCCAGGTGACAAGACAATATCTGCCTTGAGCAATGGCTCTCCGTCATCAACCTCCTTCATGTAGCTCACCACGCGTTCATACTTCTGGAACATCCGGCATAGTACATAGCCCATCTCCGTCAGCGCAAACTGCTGACCGATGCAAATACGCGGACCGGCATTGAAAGGAATGTACTCGTGCGGCTTGGGATGCCAGTGTGCCCATCGCTCCGGACTGAAAATCTGCGGGTCGGTGAAAGTATCGGAGACGGGAGGATATAGGTCTGAACGGCGTTGCATCACGAGCGTAGAGTATACGACTGGTGAGTCCTTGAGGACGGGCAGAGGCTCGGAGCCGTCGGGACCGCCGCCTCGTGGGAGGGTTGTGTCCTTGAGAGCTAGGCGGACGTTGAAGGGCACGGCTGGATATAGGCGAAGAGTCTCGTTGAGGACCGCCTTGAGATAGGTCATGTTCTTGAGATCCGCGTATGTCGGAGTACGTTCTGGGCCCACGGTGGAAATAATCTCAGCACGCAGCTTGGTAACAGCATGAGGATAGCGTCCTAGTTCGTAGAGAGCCCATGATAGCGAAGAGGCCGTTGTGTCTCGGCCAGCAAGAAGAACAGCAATGATCTGATCACGCAGAACCTTGGGATCGCGGGTGAAGCCTGCAAGGGCGTGAAGAAAAGTGTAGCTGTGGTCATCCTTGGCCTTGGAGACGAGCTCATCGGGACTCATACGCAGGGCGCGCTCGATGTAAAAGTTGATGAAGTGGTTCACAGTACGGAGACCGCGCCAGAACCGGACCTTGGGGACGAAGTGCCGGAGCTTCCCAGTGCGGGCGACGATGTTTTGAATGTGCTGAACTTCGTTGAAGGCTTCTGCGAATTCCTGTCTAGGGGTCCTGTTCCGTTGCGTTAAGCCCATCATAACATATTTGGTAGAAACAAGGAATGGCAATGAAGGTACTCACGTCAGGGACTTGACGTCCCATCCCAAGAGGAACTCGGTCGCGACGTCGAGAGTGTAACGGAAGAAGAGATCACTAATATCAAACACTTTCCCATTGACGCCCCCCATATCCACCTCTTGGTTCTCTCCTTGTAGCGGTCCCCTGTTGGCGATAGCTCGGAACAATGTCTGCATATGCGCCTCGAAGCAATGCAAATCACTTACACGGTCTCGAGTGAACTGAGGTCGGATGAGCTGGCGACTGGCGTGCCACTGAGCACCATCCGTAGTGAAGATACTATCACCAAGGAAATCACTCCATTCACGGTGGAAGGGTCTTCCTTTTCCGTAGTCGCCGAACTGAGTGGCTAGAATAGCTTTGAGATTGGCTGGGTCGGCGGTAAAGATGGTGCGAACGCCCAGAAGGTGGGACTCGACGGTCCAGGAGTTCAAAGGGCCGAAGATGCTGTTGCGCCAGAGGGCTAGATTCTGATGTTTTACAGTGGCGACGACGTTTTGGACTACGCAGTCTAGGCCTGAGGAGAGACGAGTCTAAGAGAATGTCTAGTTATGCGTGTGACAGTTTCGCTTACCCCAAGGAGCGTATGTTTTGAGGTATGGCCCATGATGACCTAGACGGCGGATTCGCCGATGCTCATCAATACGGCATGCGATGGAATAGACGGCATAAGCGATAATGAGGACAGTGAAGGCAGCCTTGAAGGAGACCTGCTCCAGGAAGGTTTCAACGAGACCCATGATGCAAGGTGTTAACTAATAATCTGTTATGGACGTAGCAAGAGGTTGGTGAGGTATGGTATGTGAAGGAAGGGGTCCTCAGACTTGCACGAGTAGAGACTCCGTACATGAGGTACCCTCCTTTCCCACAAGCCGCCCCTGCGAGCGTGAAAAAGACACTGTCCAGAATATACGTCACTTTCATATGCTTCCCCTCCAATATACTTGATGGGAAATGGACCTTGCCGAGGCGCTGGAGGGGTTGGAGGGGAGGCCAGGGATGGCGGATGCATGATGACTCTTGTGTGGGAGAGTTGTTGAATAGGTAGATGGCGGGGTAGCGGTTTCTTTCGGCATGGAGAAATTCCTTGATTGTGTTGATGGATTTCATTTGGAACTAGATCACTTCGCTACATGGTCAGTTATTTGAGCTGTTTTGTTCAGCACTGTAACTGGACTCCCTCTCACTCTGAGGCAATTTCATCCCAAAGTATTGAGTACGGCAGAGAAGGGAATCAAGACCGAGCAGGAGCCCATTCCGGGGTAAAAGACCGCGGTCCGAGGACCGACGATCAGGATGCCCGATCCGGAAACTGGAGCTTCAGCCCATTACGAAGAGGCCTTTCGTCCATATCAGATGGTTGGTGGACGAAGAAGAGCGAATCATCATCCTTCTATCTGCCCCGGATTTCTTGCTTAGCGGCACGTGAAGGTTGCCGTCTGTCACATGCTGAACATCGTGATGCATGCTGTGGCGATCAGAACCGAAGAGATGCCACCCACACGGAGCCCGCGGCGGCCCGTCCATGGATTGTCCGGCCCAACACCTTGTTCCGGTCACCTGTTGAAGGCCTCGGAGCCGGCTGCCCCGCCCCGGTTCCGACTATTAGGCCCCGCATTCCATGTTCCATGACTTCAGACCCATCCTAGGGATCGGAACAAGCATAAGAAGCGCCAACGCCACAAGTGAGCACACCAAGAAGAACAAGTTGGCAATGAAAGCTGGAAATCTGTTAGAAAGCTAGAAAGGTAACTATATACAACAACTATTCTCGTAGTAGTGAATTTAGGGCTCGAACTGGGCACACTCCGTCGCATTGCCCTGCGTACAGAAAATCATCTGCACCGGCGACGCACCCACACCCCGGGCCACCATCCGCTCGCGCAGCTCCGCCAGTCGGGGCGCCGCATCGTACTGCGTCCTGTTCTTGCCCGAGGCGTCCGTCCGGCCCGACCACAGCACCTCGCCCATAGCGCTCGCCCTCGGCCATACGAGGGAGTCGAGGTTGACGCTGTCAATAGTTTCGGTCCATACGGCAGCCTCGCCGCCGAGAACGAGCTTGGCGTCCTCCTTGGATAGACCGGCACGAGGGTCGTGTGAATATATGAGGCGCCAGCTCTTGGTGGGTCCGCACCAGTCGTTGAAGGGGTAGAACGTCTGGAAAAATTGACCGTTGTCAAAGTTGAGCCATTGGCCTCGGCCACAGTCCAGGTACTAATGGATGCTCAGTTAGTAGAGCATTCACTATTGCAAATCGCTCTTAAACAGGACTTACCCAGAAGTTGTAGTTACTGTCAATGACCTTGTGGCCAGCCTCAGCCAGAGTCTTGACAGCACCGCCGCCAAGCCAAGACTGAACCACAACGTCTTTGTCAAGGGTCATGTTCCACTCCGTAATCATCTCCTCCCATACCATGGGCGTCAAACCCGCATTGCGAACCTTGCCGTGCGCGTAGTTGAGGAACTTTTGCAGCAGAGGCGCAAGGACTTCGGTGTCGTTGGAGCGCACGTCCGGGTCAAGCATCGAATCGTTGCGGTTAAGTTCGTCTCCACCGGTATGGAAGTAAGCGGTGTACGGCGCAATGCGAGGGAAGAGGTCGCCGAACAGAGTATCCAGGAACTCGTACACATCGCTGCTGTTCATGCGGAACGCACCACAGGGGGGTTCTTTGCACCACCACTGGTACGGCTTCTCGTTGTACGCGACGACGAGGTCCTTGTAAGCCAGCTCGACAACACCAATGTGACCGGGCATGTCAATCTCCATGACGACCTGAACACCACGGTGGATGCCGTACTCGTAGATACCCGCGAGGTCCTCGGGGGAGTAGGAGAGGCCCTTGCGGTAGGCTCCATTCTCGGCGAGCTTGGGAAGGGCGGGGATCTCGAGGGGCCAGGACTGCGAGTCAGTGATATGGAGGTGAAGACGGTTCAGCTTATTCCAGGCCATGGCGTCGATGGTGCGCTTGATGTGCTCAACCTCGAACCAGTTGCGGGCAACGTCCAGAAGGATGCCGCGATGGGGATACTCGGGCTCATCCTCGATAGAGACGGGGGCGTGCGGTGTGTACCAGGAGGTACCAGAGCTGTGCTTGAAGAAGAGCTGGAGGAAAGACTCGAGGCCGTGCAGGCAGCCAGTGGATGACTTGGCCTTGATGACGGCCTCGCCGTTCTCGGAGAGTGTGAGCGAGTAGGACTCATCCACCTCACCAGCGAGCGGCTTAAAGGTACTCTTGTCGTCTTCCTCAGTCTGGGTGATCTGAATCGACTTGACCCACTTCTTGTTGTTGTTCAGGCCAGGCTCAAAGTCAGAATTGCGCTCACGGAGTTTCCAGGGCACAAAGTTGTCCTTGAAAATGGCCTGGAGGGCACGCGAGACACCAGCCTGCACTATTTGCTTGCTCTTAAACTTGGAGCCGGCGGCAGGTGAGTAGTTGTATGTGTAGGGCATCTGTTTATCAAACATGGTCTTAGTGTCCAGTTGCGCAATGTGATCAGAAGGACCTGGAGGGACCGAGCGTACAGAGTCTCCATTGTAGATGACCTCAATGCTCTGGTCGATGAAGAGCACCTTGTCTCCCGTAGAGATCTTCTTGGGGACTGGCCATATGGCATCGACGGGCGTGAGGGCGAGGGCCGCGATGGCCAAGAGAGCCTTGGGCCACATCGTACCGGCGTCGAATGTAGGACGGGTAAGATGAAGAAAATACGTCACAAATTGGGATGGCGATTTTGAGATAAGCGGGGAACAGAAAGTCTACGACCCGGTAGGTGAGATTCAAAGTCCCGGGTCGGAGTACGGGGAGGTCAGTTAAATAAGGCTGAAGATCCTCTACTCGGCTCTGGGCTTGCTAGGGTACCGCCGTACCGGGCGTTATGGGGGCGGGCTTGGGCATGGTCTTGCTCGACGGGCGTTTGGATCAGGCTAGAAGGATTGGTAGGTAGGAGTTTCTCCCCGGAACCTTGCAGAGTCTAAGCAGAGCGCCAGAGCCTGATTTGGAGGTTGAGGGACGGCAGATTGTGACGCGTTGCGATATCCATTCCCAATCCCAATCTCAGGGCGCAACGTTACGTTACACGACCACCCGAGAGGCTTTCTTGGAGCTGCTTCGGAGAAGCACTTTTGTACTGCACCTGATTAACGCTGTTTTTCAACACTTTACGCTTGTTCGCTGCACGAAGAGTAAATTGACAATCGATGATGGCGTGGTCTAGATCATGGCGTAGGATCAGAGAGCAAGGGTTCTATTGCGGGAGGGGCGGGAAATGCCAGGACGTCGTACTGTATGTAGCTGGGCTGTGACGAACGATCTTTTAATCTAGCGGCTTGTGGCAGATAGGAGACCGGACGAATCCGACAGGCCGCATGGCTAGACTACTGCTATATTTGCGACAACTATGCTGAAAAGGAGAAGAGCTTAATCTCCATGTACTACCTGTTGGCGGGGGGTTGCAGAAAGGAAATGAGGTGAGCCTCAGGCTGGCGTCTCCAGTTAAGAGTGAGAGATTGGCTAAGTTGCGGCGGTAAAAGGAAGCGGGTGGCGGCGCCGAGCTTGTTTGGTGTCGGTGCAGTTGTTTCGCAGTGATTGGCGACCATGTTTCAACAGCATCAATTTCCAGGTGACACTGCTATCAAGATCACGTTACGATTTACAACTTGGCATCAAAATTCCAGAGAGGCTGGTCACCAGAGCTTCATTCTTGGCTTCTGCAGGAAAAAAAGCAGCTTGATACGTTGTATCGCTGACTTTGAGGGTGTTGACCGCCGACACCAGAATGTCTCGGCGACTTTCACCCAGCCCCAGCCCCCTCAAGCCTCCCTGATTGGCATGGCGCTCGCACTGCATGCACTCAGATGGAGCCACTGAACCTCTTTGTTTGGCCTGCAACAAAGCAAACGAGAAGAATGAAGCTTGCAGCAGACATGATCACTCTGAAGAGGAGAAATGTAACATCCAAAGATCCAACACGCACCATCTTCTAGGCCACACCGTAAACAAGGACGTTTTCTTCTTCTTCAGATTGCGGGGAAGACAAGAAGATTGTGTGGCACAAGGGAACGCCATTTCGGGACGACTCAACGCCCTGATCTCGCGGTCGAGAAGGGCTGGGAAGGCTGAGGCGCTGATTTTGGGCTGCATTCCTATCACTGAGTGATGCCATAAATAGCTTTACGGTAACCTCCTCTTCCACTCGAGGTATGGCTGAATGAAAGAGACAAGTGCTTTGTGGCTGGTTGAAAGAGAAGCATGACTAAGGTAATCACATATTCCTTTCGTTGGTCACCGAATCTTCTGGTCTGTGATGGCAAGGGATCGCATCCCCATTTTCCGGTGACAAATAAGTCTTTGATCAGCGACTCGATCTTCTTTGTGGGCGACAAAGATTAGCAAAAGATTAGCAATTAATAACCATCACTCTCTAATTCATCAAATCACAAAGCGCCGTTGTTGAACCCGTGGCTTTGCCCGTTGCCAACTTTATTACAAACGGGCAGACAGAGCAAAACAATGGCCATCACGTGACCAACAAGATCCATTCTTGACGACTACTTCGTCACTCAGGCAGAACTTTGCCAACTCCACCTCAACCACCTAAAAGCTTGCTTCATCGCCGCCTGGTGTGACGACACGACATCGCCAACTTCACGAGACCTAGCACAACCGCGTATACACTCTCTGCTGCATTGCGATTCGTCTCCTTTTTACGCGACGCGAATTGTCCAACGTTATCAAAAACGCGTCACTGAAGCGAAGCCTAAGCATCGATTCGACTTGCGGCGAAACCGTCTGCCACCAAGGTCCACGACCCTTCACGACCCTTTCGCGACTGCGCATACCTCCAAGATGACTGTCGAAGTCAGCCTCAACACGCCCCTGGCGGAGGCTCTCAATGCCGCTATCCAGCCCAAGCTCGTCGAGGTTGGATGGGGAACCGGCGGCGCTGATGATTCCGCCCTTGCGGAGTACATTATCCTTATGCTAGTCAACGGGAAAACTCAAGATCAGATCGCGGCCGAACTTTCGGGTGACCTCCTTAACCTTGGACCCGACGACCCCAGCACTCGCGATTTTTCCCAGTGGCTATTTGAACAGATTGACTCCCTTAACTCCGAAGTCAATGGCGGCGGCGACTCAATGTCTGGCGCGGTCCAACGAGACGCAATAGGGGGCGAAATGGACACCGACATGAATGCCGGAGATGTATCAGAACTGAATGCGTATGTTTACTCACTTGACTCCTGTCTAATGCTCACATATGCTGACTTTTCCTAGGCCCACCGGTCCGCGCTCAATGCGAAACGGAAGCGGAAACGGAAACCAGCGCGGAGGACGGGATAAGCGCATGTTTGGCCAGATCAGTAAAGCTATGGACCGCACTAGCGACGCCGCACTTCACCGTGTCCGAGGCCAAACCGGCGGCGAACGCATCAACACCCACGGACGCACTCCACCGACCGGACCTCGGACAGGTCGAGGTGGAATGGGTCGAAGTAACAACCGCACCGCCAACATCCAGGCAGGCTTGGCTGGTATGGCTGCGGGTGGACCACAGGCACAGTGGATGATGCAGGGCGGCCAACCGAACCAAATGGAGCTGGTTGCCATGTTGGAGCAACAAAACCAGATGATGTTCCAGCTCTCACAACAACTCATGTCCAACGGTGGAAACCAAGGTGGAAACCAAGGCGGAAACCAAGGCGGATACGGGCAGCAGCGCCGAGGTGGAAAGTCTCTCTTCGACAGGGTGCAGAACCCCGGCAGGAATAACTTCCGCAAAGGCCAGGGCCAAAATGATAGGCAAGGCAGCAGCAAACCTGCCGGTGAGGGCGAGGGTGAAGATGTGGACATGTCTGGAGAGAAGCGCGAGCTCCCGAACCCCGATGAGGCTGTGTGCAAGTACAACCTGAGGTGCACCAACAAGGATTGCAAGTTCGCGCACCAGTCCCCCGCGGCACCCCCCGGAGCCTCGGTAGATGTCAATGACATCTGCACCTTCGGAGCGGCATGCAAGAACCGGAAGTGTGTCGCTCGGCACCCTTCACCGGCCGCTCGTCTTGCCCACCAGAGTGAACAGGACTGCAAGTTCTTCCCCAACTGCCAGAACCCTCAGTGTCCTTTCAAGCACCCAGCGATGCCCTTGTGCCGCAATGGCGCCGACTGCACAACAGCCAACTGCAAGTTTACTCACGTCAAGACGAAGTGCAAGTTCAATCCGTGTCTCAACCCTCACTGCGCCTTTGCGCACGAGGAAGGCCAACAAGGAGGGTTCAAGGATAAGGTCTGGACTGCCGGCGGGGAGGATGAACATGTCAGCGAGAGAAAGTTTGTGGATGACCAAGCTAATGAAGAGCTTGTCAAGGCGGAGGAGGCGGAGGTCAAGCAGGAGGAGGAGGAGCAGCAGCAGGACACTGATGTTATTGGTTAAAAGGGGACGAGATGATCGAAAAACAGATCACGATACCCACGGTTGAAGTCCCGGGTCTGGGATAGCAGGACACGGGTGATGAACAACGGAGGTATTGTGAACGAAGAATATGTATTTTTATGGTTGCTTTGTAATGTCCTTGGCTGGGGTGGCAGAGCATGGAAGGGCGTTTGGGGTTTGGTTCTTGATTCTGCCATGAGGCAGCCATCCATTGTCTTGTCTATTCCTATATACATAGAGGCCAAAAACAAAAAGGCCAAAAGTTCGTGCATCATGATATTGCTTCAAGGCAGGATGCGCGAGGGGGAAGAATGCAAACAAAAGGCCCATGGTGATCCCTCAGAAACAGTTATTTTGGCTCTTTATGTGAAGTCTTGTTACTCTTGAACCTGTTGGGCCAGCATATTCCATATCACGATACATGGGGGAAGTCTACATGTAATTGATCAACCTATCTCCCAAGAACAAATCCGGTGACGTTAATGACGCGCACGGGTGAATACCGGCTCATGCCGCGGGACCCTCTAAGTTGAGGTACCTACCCTACCCACAAACTCCAACACGCCACCATCTCAACTATATTCACTCTTCTACGACCCTGCCATGACCAATTGATGCTTTGTCATGAGTCGCCGGCGTGCAGAAACCGCGGCTGTAGCTCTACTGGGCTCGGCCGCCCACTCGACAAGAGAGGCCGCTCTCGGCCGCCTCAATGGCTGCCGCAACCTCAACACTTCCATCGTCGCCGCAGCCGCGACTCAACGACGACCCGTTCTCGCGTGCAAGCACACCCAGAGCTTCAATTGCCGACGGAGCTATGTCACAGAGGCCAAGGATGCCAAGATTGCTGTGTTGGGAGGTGGATTGACTGGTCTCACGACTGCGTACTACCTCGCAAAGAAGCTCCCCTCGACGACCAAGATCACGCTGTACGAGTCCAGTGACAGGCTGGGAGGATGGATCAGGACGGACAGAGTGCCAGTAGATGTTGGAGGGAAGCAGGGTGTCGTCTCTTTTGAGCGCGGCGCGCGATCGCTGACGTCGTTAGCTGGAAATACGTTCCGCTTCGATGACCTCGTTCTGTATGATCTTGTGCGAATCTCCCCATATCCCAATGACGCTTCTACTCCCCTCTGCTAACATGATCATGTCTCTAGGCTCTCGACCTAGGTCTTAAGTTGAACTCGCCCTCCCCTAAGCCGCGCTACATCTACTATCCCGATCACCTCGTCGCCCTCCCCCCATACATCAGCATCTTTGATATCCTCCGCGAACCCCTCTACATTCAGAGCATCGGCGCCAGTATCGGCCTCGGCCTCAATACCCTCCGCTCAAGGCAGCTTCCAGCTGAAGACCAGTCCGTGTCTGACTGGCTCTATGCAGTCAGCAACAGTCGCAAGGGAGCAGGCACCTTGGCCTCAGCCATGATGCACGGCATCTACGGTGGTGACATCGACAAGCTGAGCGCCCGCTGCGTCTTGGATCGCATCTACTGGGGCTGGTATCTGCCGAACCCGGGTCTGGGGGCGCGTCCAATGCCCATGCCTGAAGAGAAGATCCTGGAAACTCTGGGCCGGGATAAGCAGATCCAGAGGATGGCCCTGGAGCCCAAGAACGTTTTGCTGGATTTTGGCGACAAGGGCATGGAGACGCTGCCTCAAGCCATTGGGGCAGCTTTGCGAGAGCAACCCAACGTCACCATCAAGACTAGTGAGCCTGTGGGAAGTTTATCCTATGATCAGACCAACAAGAAGGTCAAGGTAAGAAGACGCCACTTGCAAATGCCGGCTTCAAGAGACAGCAATTAATTGACACCAATCCTTATAGATCACCGGCTCCAAGCCCCGTGAGCTTTCAGAGACATACGACAAGGTCATCTCAACCCTCTCGGCCCAGGACACGGCCCGCCTTGCGCAAGACAAGCTGTCGGCACTCTCAGACTCTCACTCCGTCTCCATCATGACCGTCAACCTCTGGTTCCCCCAAGAGAACCTCAAGCCTCCGGGCTTCGGCTACCTCATCCCCAACTCGGTCGCCCCCGAGACAAACCCGGAGCACGCCCTCGGCGTCTTCTTCGACTCGGACGTCCAGACTCGCTCCAAGGACGAGCCCGCCGGCACAAAGCTCTTCGTCCTGATGGGCGGGCACTACTACGACCGGCCTGGCGTCACTCTTCCCTCCGAGGAAGAGGCCATCATGCAAGCCCGTAATCTACTAGAGCGTCACCTCGGTATCCCGCGCGATGCGCCGTGCCATGCTGTCGCGCGGTTTGCCAAGGAGTGTATCCCACAGCACTACGTCGGCCATCATGACCGTCTGCGCACTGCACGCCGCGAGCTGACCGACAACTTTGGCGGCCGTCTCGCTGTCGCGGGAGGCTCATTCAACCGTATTGGTGCCGTCGCTAGTCTGCGCGCTGGATATGACATCGCCAATGCGACCAAGTCGGGCCTTGATGCTACAGGTCTGGAGTATCTCGAGGAGCTGCAGAACTTTGCGGTTGTGCCTACTGCTCAGATCCCTGTGAGGCATTTCAAGTAGTTGGTTCGTGGGTACATTGTCCAAGTCGTTGTTTGAATATCAGATAGGGCAAGAGTGGAAGCGAAAATAGATGGGAGGGTGCTGTATAAAATGGAGATCCAAGGGGTTGGAATAGGACAAAGCTGTACATTAACTTAGATGAATAGAGGGGGATGAGTGTAATACTTCACAATATCGTCCTGGTGACAAGCATTGCTTACCTGGATCGTATGTGCACACCGTCTTTCAGACTGATATCATGAAGCTCCTTCGAGCAGCACATTGACAGCCTGTCCGCACTCAGATGTGGTATTCCATGTTTCATTTGGAGGTATCATTAAGCTATCACAAAAACACAACCACCCGCTTTGCTTGATCCTTTTTCGCCGCTCATCTAAACCCCCAATCCAGAATACAAATCAGCCCGGCCCGCGCAAACCGCCGCTCTTTCTACTCCAGGACCACGACCTGGGAGCCACCATGGGCAGACGTGCCAGCCAGCGGCCGGATGGCCTCGTTGATGGCCATCAGTATGTCCACAACGCCTTTGCTCGGTCCGCCTGCCGCGCTCGTGACTAGGCCGTTCCAGTCGTCACCCTTTCCCTCCCAGACAGGCTTGAGTGCCCTCGTGAATTCGTCGTCAGGCGGGGACATGTCGTTGCCCAGGGGCGTGCGCCAGATGTGCCACCATGGCTCGCCTCGACGACTCTTGATTCGGCCTTCGAAGGTAATTTGGCGCTGGATCGTCTGGTTGGTAGGACCTGACCCTGCTAGGAAGTACTGGAGGGTAATCCAGTCGACCGAGTTCATGGAGAACTTGAACTGTCCCTGGTTCCGGGCCTTGACATCAGCCCATGCCTCTTCCATCTTCTGGATAGTTTCTAAGGCCGGTAGAGATGCGGGAAGCCAAGCCATCAAAGCTTCAATGCCGCCGTCGCTATTGACCAGGCTTTGCATTAGATCGACCACCCTGAGATGAGGGTTACCCTTCTCCATCCTGAACTGGATGTCGTCTTTGGATAAGTCCAACGCGACCCTCCAAAGACGCGAAGGTGTGGTATTTGTGTTGCTCGACTTTGAAGACTTATCTCCATAAGAAAATACAACTTCCGTAAGGCTGATAGATTCCCCCCGAATAGATCCCTTGGCTTGAACCATCGACTCGACGAAGCTGACAAACCGGTCGACAGCCTTGACTCGGGACTTCAAAATCCCCAAGATAGGCTGCCCAATGCTGTGACGCAATCGCAAGCAGAACTCGCCTTTTCGAGGATTGTAAGACACATCGCGACCGACCATGGTACCCCCGAGCGAAGTTAACTTTGCTGGTCTTTGAACCTTAATGATAGCATCAGATACGCATATTAAAGGAAGGTCCGGTTTGTAATCTGCTGGTTTGGCCTCCTCAGGGGCTGAACGTTCCGTCTCTGGGGGTTGGGCCCCCTTGAACTTGATGGACACAATGTCGTTCGCCCATGGTTGCTTTGTTGAGACGCTCAACCCAGTGGCGGGTTGTACAATCGAGGCAAGCTCGGAATTCTCGACGCCTGCGTTGGGTAAGCCATCGGAAGCATTTGTGCCCTCCTTCTCTACGCTGTCAAAGACCATAGATGGAAAGATCCCCGAAAGGTCGATTTCGAGGGCCGGAAGTCGGACTTGCTGTGGAAGGGCCCAATTTCGCGTTTCGTTCGGCCTGCACTTGATGCGATGCCGATGGAGCTCGCGCATGTCTACCGCCTGAACAATCATGCCAGTGGCGAATAGCGTCAGATTATTCCAGAAGCCGTCGTCAAGATGAGGGTAGCCCTTGTTGAGTGGAAGTTTTGCTGCTAACCTCGCCACTTGTCCAGGAGTATTGCGGTCTCTATTGTCCAAGTTAGAGAATATCACAACCCACAAGGTTCAACTTACACCTCAAGCAGCCACCATTCATCCCCGCTTAGACTCAGTACGACCATCACAAACCAGCTTGGTCCCCATCCGACTCTCTGAAGCCAGATGGTCTTTGTCCAATCGCGGGTTTTGGTGGCGGACTTCAACTCCTCGTTGTTCAAGGGGCATTTCTTGGTACTCCAGCCCATTGCGCTTCCTCGGCGGTTGAGCTCATCTTCCATAACTCCACACCTCACATTTTCTAGACATGTCGCGCCATCGTCTGCTGGGCTCTTCCCGTTGTTGAGTTGGTGCTCGTGCTGAATGGTGAATTTCGAATGTGGCTTAACAGCAAAAACACCGGTTGTCGGCTCGATAAGTAGGGATGCGCTGTCTTTATATCCAACCTGCATGGTTAGCGAAGAAGTGGCCGGGTCTGCTTGGGAGCTTCGCAAAACCATGGCAGCTTCACGATTGCGGAATCGAGGTGAATTTTGGAGTTTGTTATGTATGCTGCCGAGGAGGAAATCAATGTGGCGGCCGATGACAGTCTTCAAAAGCGTCTCCGCTGATAAATTCTCGGCGTCGAGGGGAATATCCACGTCCTTGACCTCTTTGTTGTCCCGATACCATTTTGCGATCAAGCAACTCGACGACTTTGTGATTGTTTGGCCATTCGACTTTCGACCACTGTTTGCAGCAACCAACACCCAGCTCTTCGGGCTGGTTGGTGGTGCTCGGGAAGTCCAGTACTGGATTGCCAAGGCTCGGTTGAGTGGCTCGACCTTCAGAGTGCCAGTCCAAGAGCCCTTGCTCAGTTGAAGGGCCTGGCGCCTAATCTCGTTGAGCTTATGTGTGAGTACAAGCTCATGCAAGAACTGATAACAGCCTAGCAAGCCGTCTTTGCTGAGAATGTCGTTCACATGCCCCTCCAGATAGTTCTTGAGGGATTCCGGGATCGACGCTGCCGACGGTTTAAAGTTGAATCTGAAGTCGATGAACCAGAACTGCTTCTCAAAATCCTCATCTGCAATTGTGAGATCGACTTCAAATTCTCCAGGGACCTTAAAGGTGACTCGACCAGAATCAATCTGGTAATTTCTGAAATGATATGGGATCCTGTCAAAGTCTTCGAGGTTCAATCTCAGTGATAGAAGAGTGTTGACATCGTTCATCCACTGGATCTGCTCCTCCGAAGTTAAAGGCGGCGGCTCGATGTATTGAAGCTAGTGGCTAGGTTAGCTTGCAGTGTTTACTTTGGTTACAAAGAGCACTTACATCAGGCATCCATGCAGCTTTCCCTGTCGACAGAACCTGGAGAGCTGTTTTCAAATCAGGACTTGGCATTCTCGCAAACGTCAAATCCCTCTTTACGTGCCCCATGATGTCCAAGGCCGAGTCATAAAGGACCTGCTGCCCCTGGATGTGGGATCTCAAGTCAATCAGCTTGCTAACCATCTCTGCCTTCCGGCTCCATTCCGTGATAACAAGGGCCTTGACCCATTTTCTATGCTCCTCAAGGGCAAAATTTAGGATCGACATCTTTTTTGCGGTGTTCTCGTTCGAAGTGTCGTCAATATCATTGTTCGGTATTGATGAATTTCCGTTCATGGCGGCTGCAGGAAGGGGCATTTTGGCCAGGGCAGCAATCTGCTCTTGAAGACCATTATGAGTGGATTGGGCGAGTCGTGTAAGAAATTTTGAGAGAGAGATGTAGCCTTGACTGACGTGCTCAATCTCATCGGGGAGATCGTTCATTCTTGAGGGTTTCTCGATTGACTGCTGTTCTGATGGTGGCGCATAACCGTTCATTTGAGGACCGCTGGCAACACCTCCATTCACCGAACCGTCACCCGCATCGCCGCCAGATGCAGTCTTTCCTTTGTCCAAGGCATTTTGATGATCACCGGCGCCCGCGCCATTCACGCCATTGAGCTTTGAATCTATGTCGTGGTTAGAGCGTGCGCCATTCTGGCCGCCATTCTCCATGCTGATGATGCCCGGCATCCACTATCCGTTTTGGCCCAGATGCTCCCCGAACCGCACCGACCAGAGCTCGACGTCTCCGAAGAGCGTAGCGGAGGTAGCTCGTTCTATCGCTTATCCGATTTCAAATATCATGAGGAGGCAAACGGGGTATGTTTTATTGACGAGCTCGGCGCTGCATGACGGTTGCGATCATCTACACCGAGCAGCGGACTTGGCGCGGGGGGAACCGTATTAATTCGATGGGTGATGTGTTTGATAGGTATGGCGCTCTTCTTTTCGCTGTAGTTTTCGTCGGCAAAGGCAGTCTCGCAAAGTAATCAACCTTGAGAGACCTGGCGCAGCGAAGATGGCGTCGATTTCGGAAACGAGCGTAACGCGACTATGAAGTCGTAGAGGCTAAGTTGATATTTAGACACTTGCGATGGTCTTGAAAGGTTCGAGCGGGGGGTGTTCGAGTAGGAGGCGACGCGATCGCACGAGGATGATGAAAGAAGGATATGATGAGGAGGCTGTGATGCGCAGGGCAGCCTTTCTCGATTTTCCCGGTACCAAGCCTCAGAGACGCAGCGCTGGGTAACAAGTCAGGTCATGTGAGAGACCGTGCACAAACCATGCACAAGACGGGTTTGCACTGTACAAAGTACGCCAAGAGAACTTGTGCACGCTGGGTCATTTACATAAGTCAACGACTCCTCAAGGTGACGGCTGTGGCGTTCAGGGTCTAAGGATATCTCCAACTTCTGGAAATATTCGCAAGGGTACGAATAAGAATTACATGACCGCTGATGGTCGAGATCTGGCATATCCATTTTTTAAGATTGAGATGGAAGATCTTGTTAATCTACCCATATAGCAAAGCCTGAGCCAAGCCCAACGCAGACCATCTAATAAGCCCGAGAAGCATTTGCCCATTATCTCGCCAAAACCCCTCCTGTTCTCGCCGTTTTTATAGCTCATCGTCATTGTTTTCTTCGCGCCTCTTTAGGCTCGGGATATCATAGTCCGAAGTCATCGTGACTCTTACCGCACGGGAGGTTATTAACTGAGAACAAATGTTAACCAAACCAGTTTGTCGTCATTTCGAACCCGGATCAATCATACAGGACGCCGGCCATTCACACTTACAACTTGTTGGGAGTAGCAGTGGTTGTGGGCCACTGGTAACCGGCAGCGTCACTGAACTTGTACCCGTAAGAGGCGGTAAAGTCATCCAGGACAGCAGGACCACGGGAACCTGGGAGGAGTGTAAGTTGTAATCCAATGCCAAGCGTAAGAATCACGTACCATAAGGATACTCCATAGGGATGATCTCCTTGTTGTCGTCGAGGTAGTGGAGCAGAGGAGTGAAAATTCGCCAACTGGCGTCAAGCTCATCGTCACGGACGAAGTTGGACTGGTCGCCCTTCAGGCAGTCGAGGACCAGAGACTCGTAAGCCTCGGGGATCTTGAGGTCGGAGAATCGTCGTCGGTAAGTCAGATCGAGCTCGGTAACAACAGTCTGCATACTCAAGCCGGGGAGCTTAGAGTTCATCTTGATGTAAACACTCTCGTTGGGCTGAATGCGCATAACAAGCTCGTTTCGCGGAATGTCCTTAAAGATACCCGAGGTAACGTCCTTGAACTGAATTCGAATCTCCGTCTTCTGCTCGTTGAGAGCCTTTCCGGCCTTCATGATGAAAGGGACGCCGTCCCATCGCTCGTTCTTGATGTAAGCAACTAGGGCGCAGAAAGTAGGGCATCGCGAGTCCTTGGGAACAGTGTCATCCTCACGGTAGGCAGGCTTGCTGCCATCGAGCGACTTGCCATACTGGCCAATGATGACATTCTTGGGCTCAATAGCGGAGATGGCGCGGAGGACGCGAACCTTCTCGTCACGGATATCCTCGGCGTTGAAAGAAATGGGTCGCTCCATGGCCAAGAGAGTAAGGACCTGAAGAAGATGGTTCTGCATAACATCTCGGATGATACCGAACTCGTCGAAGTAGCCGCCGCGGCCCTCCGTGCCAAAAGGCTCCTTGAAGGAGATCTGAATATTGTCGATGTGGTGTCGGTTCCAGGTAGCGCCGAGGAATGAGTTACCAAATCGGAGAATCAAAATGTTCTTGACCATCTCCTTGCCGAGGTAGTGATCGATTCGGAACAGTTCCTGCTCATTCCAGTCGGGCTCGAGAGACTTTTGGAGCTCGCGGGAGCTGGCGAGATCCTTGCCAAAGGGCTTCTCAACCTGTCGAAGCTATTAGCGAGCTGTCCATATAGTGGTTAAGACAGACTACGCACAATGACGCGCGCAATACCCTTCGTCGGGTAGCAATTCTTCTTTAGGTGCTGCGAAACAATGGTGAAGACACTGGGGGGCAGGGCCATATAGAAGAGTCTATGGGTCTCGGAGCGACCCTTCTCAATCTCCTGGAGGTGCTGCTCGAGGGCTTGGAAGGACTCATCCTTGTCGTATTGGCCCGAGATGTAGGTGCAGAGCTTACAGAACTCCTCGAGTTGTTGCTCGGACTCCTTTGTAGGGGTCTTCATGTATGACTTGATGCGTCGAATGTACTCTTCGTGGTCCATCTTGGTACGGGCATATCCGACGATTTTGACATCCTGAGGGAGAAACTGGTTGCGGTACTGAATATATTATTAGTCGAGGTAATTTTCCCAAACGATACTCAAGATTGAAACTCACCAAACCGAAAAGAGCAGGGTACTATCATAAAGCAAGACAAGCATGTTAGCGCATATCACAAGGTGAGGGGCAAAGATGGGAGCTCCCCACCGTCTTCTTTTTCGCGAGATCACCAGAAGCACCGAGCACGACAACGGTCGTGTTCTGCTTGAGCTCCATGCAGCTAAAATGAAAACGCAGTCAGCGAAGCCGTCCTGAGAAGGCAGAGGGCCAGGGCGCGAAAGCTCCCAGTCGCATCGCAGTCTGGCGCGAGGGAGCAAGCCATGAGAGCTAGAGTTTAGGTATGGTGGGGGTTAGAAAGCACCTACGGATCCATGATTGCGGTGGAAATGTTGAGGGATTGAGGGAGGGAAAGCAGCACGAGAGGGAGAATGAGGTAGAAGCGAGTAAAATCGACCACTGGGGACGACGTCGAGCAGTCGTAGAGTGAGGGAAACTCGGAGAGCAGCTAAGGAGGATTTGAGGAAAAGGTGACGCTGAGGTTTGAGGGCAGCAGGCCTGGAAGGTTTTATGACGAGCATGCAGAGTCGGGGAGCTAATGGCTGTGAGCGACGGGGCTATGATGCAGTGCCTAAGGTGGGTGGGTAAATCCGCTGGGTACCTGGCGTCCACTACGACACTGGCACACTGGCTGAAGCTCCCTGTAGACGGCCTTACCTCACAAGGCCACGATGCCCCCCCCATATCGTCCCCCCAAAAGAATCCCACGCCCAAGCGCCGAGTTTAAAGACGGCCAGCACTCGGCGACTTGTTTTCCGGCCCGTCACAGTTTATTTTTCTTCAGTTTTGCCTGTTTTGACGGACGGAGAATTACACGGCACAGTGAACCCATCGTCCCTTGCGAGCTAGTTAGTGCATGCAGGCGGTCGAATGGTCTCTCCGGTTTTGGGGCAATGGCACGCAGCTCACGGTCTGACTGGATGTCGTGGAGTTGACGTATGGTGTTTCCACATCTTCAAGCTAGGAACTTGTCCCAATGGCATTGCTATCATAAATATCTTGATTATTTGGGCCCGCAGTTAACGTTGGTAGGTACTTGTGTAATGTGCCGTGTACCGTGTGCCGTGAGCATTACGAAGCATGTTGCTTTTGAAACTAAACACCACCGCATCCATCCGACTTCTTTGTTTCTTTGTCAGCGAGGCCGGCTCGTCCGGACATCAATTCCTCACCGAGTCCTGGCTTCGGCGAGCGAGGGGCATAGGCGGCGGCGGTGGCGGCCCCGAAGCGTCTGGGTAGCACACGCCAACACAGAACAGTCTGCCCACACAAAGTCGCACTGGGGGTTTTGGGGCCGAGTTGATTATCAAGGTCTTCTCCAGCTTGTATTGTCAGTATTACTGTTGCCGTTGTCTTGCCGTCTGTCATTATGTCGGATGAAACGGCCGATCCTGGGTCGCAACCATTGCATTCACGTCTCGCTGTTTGACGGTCTGAGACGCATCTGAGTCTTTAGGAGTAACGTCCCTCTTGGACCGGCCGCCGCTGGAACGCAAGGCGCTGCGAACGAACCTCGAGCTGCTGGCATCTGGCTTGGCGGTCCAACCGCGGTCTCTACTGTCTTCGGATTCCGCCCATAAGAAGGCGCTTCCCTCCCTCTGGTTCATATTCTTGAGACGCGAATGAATCGCCCAATCGCTCGGACTTCAAAGTCCGGCCGCCTTGCTGGGATGGCCAATATCCGCACCAACCCGGCCCCCCGGGGTCGGCTTGAGCTTCAGGAAGAAGCTATTGGGGCGGAAAAGACAGACTCTACTCCATCCAGTTGTTGAAGACAAGCAGGTTGATCAGGGTCTGTAATGATCGTGTTGCGGGAATTTCCCCTTGTAGTAATTGATGACATTGCTACGCTTGCTGTGACGAGATGATGCCATAAATAAGCTGCGTAGATCCTGGGTACCTATTGACCAAATGATGGTTGACGGAGCAGATGGTTATTGGAAACCAGGAGCACCCTTTTGGAGAACACGGCGTTCAGTTGAAAAATAGGATGGATCTGAATTTCAACACAGTCGAAGCGTTCCAAGTCATTCGAAAGAAACAACAAATGCATTATTGATTTGTCACATCATAGCTCACACGCACGCTCGGGATAATTACCCAGCGAGCCAGAATTTATCCAGCAGTTTTAACCGCCCAAGTAATAACATCGGCCACCCCATAACCAACCACCCCTACAACCAACCACTTATTTCTATAATAACACTAAGGTTACGCAATCGCAATAATTAATTAATAACTAACAACAGAAAGTTATATTAATCTAATTTTTACACTAGTAAAGGTTTAAATAAAATATATACTCTAGGTTACTTTATTTTATCCTAGAAACCCTTATAGCAGTCCTACACAGCTATATAATCTTAAGTATTACCTTATAAGCTTTCTTAATTATAGAAACCTTTATAAACTTAGTGTTACTATTAAAGATAACTTTTTTTCTCTTTTTTAGCCTTAATTCCTTATTCTAATGCTTTAATATTAATATTTTCTTTACTTACTACTCTAAGGTAATACTATTATTCTTATATTAATGCCCTATCTTCTTTATTAGTAGTAATATAACTAGAGGGACCTTATATATTAAGGAGATTATATTAAGTACCTATTTTACCTAAACTATTAAGTAAGGGGTCCTTAGAGGACATTTAGAAGGACTTTCTATAGGTAGAAAAGGCATTTTAGGCCTCTTAGGTATCTCTATAACTATTAGGTTTATTAGGACCTAGGCTATACTAACTAGATATAATTTTAATACCTTCTAGCCTGCTATAATATTGTCTTTAGTAATTACTTTAATTTAGGCCTTATAATAATTAATA